>JAVCKV010084444.1:943-21049 GCA_032274145.1 Herpochondria borealis | reverse complement strand
CAGACCAACTTTTTTATTTCAATTTTAATTACTGAACCTTTGTCAATAATGGACACCTATTCAAACTAAGTGCGATGCAAAGATAGGAGGTTTTTTAAGAATCTCAAAAATATATTGTTTTATTTTCAAGCTTTTTGAGGCATTTTTTAGACTAAAATTCCTTAATCAAACAAAATCAGCCACTTAGTACCTTATAAAAAAGAATAAAAAAAACAACTTTTTTATTTAATCCTTTTTTTCTCCTAAAAACCGCTCACTCCTCAAACATTTCATTTAGAACTTCAGGTCAACGTAAAATTATTTTTGACCATTAGATTTTAACATGAATTGGTTTTAAAGCCGCTTTTCTTTATTTTTATGTTTTAAAGGTATTAAAAGAAAAATAACTTTAAAAGCTAACCATCCAAAATCAAATGAATTGTTGTTATTTGTGCTTTGGTCTTGCGATTCTTTTACATAACGTCAATTTATAACAAAAAAGTTCATGGAACAGTGTACTATTTATAGTCATTTTTTAAATTTCGAGCAAATCGAGGAAATTATTAAAGCTCAATTGCCAAAAGCAAAACTGGAACGACAAGATACGGATGATCAAAAAAGCCTTCTGGTCACTTATAAACCAGGTTTTTTAGCAAAAAAACAAAGCTTGGTCATCAATGCTCGTCAACGCATCAATCCTTCTTATCATTTAGATAAAATTGAATGCCCTTTGACTCAAAATTTGACTGGCATGATCAATTACGTTGATGGTCTAGAAGTTGAATCCTCTGAAATAAAAAACTTACTGCTTCAAAAAATTGCTACGGTTAATACCGAAATGCCTTTTATAGCAAAACCTTTTATAACAGAAGAATTTGCTACCATTCTCAAAAAAATCATTCAAGAGCAAGATGCTTTTGTTTTCACAGCAGCATCAGGTTTATTTTCAAAATCCGAGCAGCAACAATTTATAGACAAAGATTTCAACCTCATTTTGGACACCTCAGGTATTTCTGAAGTTCAAACATTAGCCATAAACATTGAATCCAAATATTACGACCAACCTAAAATAGAATTGACATCAGATCAATTGGAGCGTAAAGCAACAAGTGAAACAGCTCTTGAACAACACCAAGTTAAAATTAATCCAAACCTACCTTGCCCTGTTTCTGAAAAAGACGTTCTAATTAGAGACAAAGCAGACATAATAGATCGTATTTATGCTTTGGCAATGGTTGCCGTTCGTGGTGAAGGGATGTCTAAAGAAGATCTCCTTCCTGTTTTAGAAGATAAACAAGTGAAAAACTTGTCCCCGTTTGAAGATTATATCATTCAGACCGAACAGCTCAGTGATCAAGAAAAGTCAATTGCGACTTGGCGTTACGAAAGTCTCTTGGTGCTCTTGTGGGCGGTGGGCAAAGTGGACACCTTAAAATATCCCAATGAAATTTGTGATGTACCAGCACTCGTTGGCATGCTCGTAGAACCAAGTCGTGCAGCATTTGAAGCCAGTTGTCAATTGCGGAACAAAGAAGCTATTTTAGATGCCTTAGATTTGGTTTATCGAATGAATTGGGCTTGTGTTGACGCTCGTGTTAACAATACAACACCAAGTGGTGGTGTTCACCCAGGAATTGTTTATGAACGACATTATTCGTTGAACTGGTTGACTAATTATCGCAATCAACGTTGGGACGATGTTTCTACAGATACTTAAAACCCCTTAATCATGAATATTTTAAGCTTACTTTTGTTGTTGGTACTTCCCTTTCAAGCTATAATGGCGCAAGAAATACCAGACATTCCACGAGAATACCTTTTGGATAAAAAAGAAGATTACAAACCATACGAACCAAAAATCATTGAACTCATTCAATGGCTTGCCAAAACGCCTATTGGTACCGAAAAGAAAGATCGAGCGGCTGCAACTAAATTTATTTTTGATTGGATCAATGGCTGCCCTTATGTACATGTTGCTTTACACGAAAAAGTTTTTAGTGGCCTAGTAAGCGAACGCAATCTGTATGTTTCTGATTTAGTAATGTCTTATCAATTTGCCATGTGTTTGTGGGTTTTAGAACATCCCAAAGAAACCGTTAATGGTACAGAAAACGCCTTGCAAGAAGTCGGTATCAAAGCAATTGTTAATTCCTATCAAAAAGCAAAAAACAAACCTCGTTCCTCTTCTATGGATAAATTCCATAAAATGATTCAAAAAGATAAACTATCTAAGTGGGTTGAAAAGAACATCACTTTTCAAGATACAAAAGTTCAAAACATGCCTACTCAAAAGAATAAGGGAAAGAAAACTTAATTAAATAGAATCAAAGCATTTGCACTAATTAAAGTTTTTATTATCTTAGAAGTTCCTAATTATATATTTTATTGGTTTTCATGATTATGGGCAATCATAAACACCAATCACCTCTACTATCGTTCTTCAACGAAAGGATACCTCCTCATGGAGTGTATCAATTATTTCCATTCTTATTTTCAAAAATTAACACGTATGATTTCTTCAAATCAAAGGAACACCCTGTGGGGATTACTATGTCTAATGGTTTCGGTCCAATTTAGTTGTCAAAAAACAGACACCCCTACACCAGAATCTACCCAAGGGTTTAGTCAGTATTACACCAACCACTTCTCTTGCGAAGCAACAGATTTAATCACCACCTCCGATGGTGGTTTTTTATTACTTTCGTCTTACAAAAGTGCGATGAATATGCCAAGCGATTTCTTAGTCACCAAAACAGATGCCTCTGGTGTACAGCAATGGAGCACAACTCTTGGTAAAAACAATGGCATGGGAACAGGAACCTTAGCAGGCATGTATGTTCGTTATGATGAAAAAGCAATTCGTGTCAAAGAATTGCCAAATGGCGGCTATGTTATTGCAGGCAATCGCAGTTATGTAAGTTACCCGAACTCTACTAGTACAAGTGGTTCTTATAACCAAACTAAAATTGTTTTTTATCAATTGGATAATGGCGGAACAAACATAACTTCTGTCTCCAATATTTCAGATGGTTTTGAACTTAATTCTAGTACTAATTTTACAGAAAAGATCTCCGATTTTGTCATTGATAATAGTACAGGAAGTCCAGTATATGTGCTCACTGGCTATACAACGAACATTAATACCAACAAACCACCATCTCCTAGTAATGGCGCTTATGACTTGACCGACCTTTACTTAGCCAAACTGGATGTTAGTTTTAATCACCTGTGGTCTTCAGCTTCTCAAGTTTATGGCTTTGCAGGTGAAGATGGTGGTGCTTCTATACATATTTTATCAGATGCCTATTTGGTTACTGGTACAGTAGAACATGAAAACCCTAATCAAGGTCCATTTGTAGCTAAATTTATTGCTTGCAAATTCAAAAAAGACAATGGGACACCACTCAATCCACACTTTTATGGCGATGACAATTACGAGTTAGAGGGCGGCTACTCTGTACTCGACGATATCAATCAAACGATTAGTATTGTTGGTGATGTTGTCGGTGGCAGCAGCGCTTATGTAGGGCATATTGCACTCTTTCAAATAGATAATAACTTATCCATTCAAAACCCGAATTCTTCTAATAGTAATACTTTTGGTTTTGAATTTTTCAAACCAACCGCTCCTTCTAACTTAACGACGAGCTCTTCTTACCATGCTACATCAATTGCCCTCTGCCCTAATAATACAGGTTATGTCATCTCCATGACACATAATGGGAACATTGGTCAAGACATTTGTATTTTGCCCGTTGATGCTCAATTTGCTACTTGGTCAGGTTGGCCCAAGTTCCATGGCTATAACGGCACAAGTGCTGCCAGTACGAGTAATGAGCAAGCAGGTACTGTTCTACCTTCTTTACGAGCTAATGTGTTAGATGGTTTTGTTTATTCAGGAACCTTTAGTGCTGGTACGAGTACTTCTCATACGGGTTTGGTTCAGGTACTGAATTAAGCCCTTTCTTAGGAATTGTTTTGCAAGAATAAGTTGATCTTTATCAGTGTAAAATAATTCCTAAGAATATTTATCTTGGAGCAAAAGACTGCAATTTTTTCCTTACCTTACCATGCTGTAATTTTTTAACATTCCAAACAAATTAAAACCATGGAAAGAAAATATATTGAAGGATTCTACCAATCAGAAATTCCGCCAAGAGACAGTGACATGAAAGCCGAACTCATCCGTAGTATGGCTGAAAATTCTACTCCTTTCACCCCTGAAGCTATAAAAGCGATGCTGGATGATCATACCGCTTTTATTAACTCAGGTGGTAGTGGAGGTCGTTTTGAACGACTTCAGATGGCTGGAATGCCTATGAACATCTACATGGGCAAAGGCACAGAAGGCAAACAACTTGAAGTTCGCATGAAACAGTTCGCTCCAGAAACAGATTTATCCGAGGCACAAATTACCTATGGTGATTTTTCGGGTTGTTTGGCTGAAGAGGTCAACTTCTCAAGCGCAAAGCTAGATCATTCTCTAATGACCGATTCGTTCTTTTCTAGTGCTAACTTTGACAATTGCTCTGCGATTGGTGTTGATTTTACAGGCTCTGATTTAACAGGTGCTTCTTTTGTCAATGCTGATTTACGCAATGCAGATTTCGAAATTTGTAATTGCACAGGGGTTGATTTTACAGGTGCCAATATTGAAGGTGCTTTATTCAAAGGAACAACATTAGATGGCATTCGTCGCTAGATATTCAGATCATCCAACCTTGGGATTCGTCCCAAGATTGGAAGGTCTATTAAAATTATCGTTCTTTGGCAAATTATGTAGAAAAAATAAGATGTAGGATGGATAAAACTATTTCAGATATTAGATCTTAGAATCTCAAATAGGTCAAAAGTTTCCTAGAAGTAAAAATTCCACACGATTTGTAAAAAAACCAAAATTATTATACATGACAGAAGAAGATAAAAAATTTATGCAACGTGCTATTGACTTAGCCAAAGAAGGTATGGGAGCAAATGCTGGTGGCCCTTTTGGTGCCGTCGTTGTAAAAGATGGCGTCATCGTAGGCGAAGGCTACAACAAAGTAACCTCTACCAACGATCCAACAGCTCATGCAGAAGTCACCGCTATTCGAAATGCCTGTAAAGCATTGGGCACTTTTCAATTAGATGATTGTGTCATTTATACTTCCTGCGAACCCTGCCCTATGTGTTTGGGCGCTATTTATTGGGCGCGCCCCAAAATGGTTTTTTATGGTTGTAACCGAGAAGATGCTGCACACATCGGTTTTGATGATCAATTTATTTACGACGAATTAGGTCGTGAATTAGATGATCGAAAAATCAAAATTGTTCGACTCATGCGCAAAGAAGCACTCTCTGCTTTTGATGCTTGGTCTGAAAAAAATGACAAAAAGGAATATTAAATTTGTTCTTTAATTTAGAACAATTCTATCTAGTTTAAGGATCGTTTAATGGCGAACTTTTTATCGTAGGCTATTGTAATGTAGGTATCAGTTAGCGCCTCTATTCATGCTAATTCAATAGCAAAATTTTATAACCAAAAAATCAATATCATGGATTATAAATTTGAAAACAAAACGATAAAAGAACTCCTTACGGTAGCCTATCAAGAATACGGAATTCCAGACGATGGCGGTCAAGCGAATGGCTATGTAAAAGTTGAACTTAGTAAAAAAATCTACCTCTTCATTCCAAATTTTCAAGCGAGAAAAGATGTTGTCATGAAACACGATGCACATCATGTTTTGACCGCTACGCCTTTTACTTTAATTGGTGAAACAGAAATTGCCATGTGGGAAATCACAGCAGGATGTTGGAGGCATTGGTTTGCCTTCTTAATCAACTGTACAACAATTCCAATAGGATTTGTTTTCAATTTGCGGAAGATGTTTCGTGCTGCTGTTCGTGGACGTCGAAGTCAAAGTTTGTACGATAATCGTTACAGTGATGAAGAATTTCTGAACATGAAAGCAACGGATCTATATAACGAGCTTCAACTCAATGATCCAACCTTAGACGAGAAGGCTCAATTTATTGATTATCTGACTTTTGCAGGCTGGTTACTTGTCTGTAGTTTGGCTAACATCTTGATTATTTTCACGCTGCCCTTTCTATTGTTGTACAACATTTATGTATTCACCTTGATTCGTCCACAATTTACTTAGAACTTTAGTTGATATTTCTTTTAAAAAGAAAAAAATCATACCACAAAGCTCATCGAATCAACAACTTGTAGAACTTAATATTTTTGAAGACGGCCTTTTTTAACCAATTCTTTGGCCGCTTTCCATGTAGGAAACGTTTCGGACTCGTAGGTGTAACTACCAATTTCTGTAGCGAGTTGAGCGCTTACTTTCATCGCTTCTGCATGTTTTCCTGCTTTCATGAAATTTTTCATATCGTTTTCTGAATTCCAAGCGGTAATGGTATAATGGGTATAACCCAATCCTGTGTTTTTCATTTTGATAAACCCAGCTGACTTTCGAGCTTGCATCGTAATTTTATAGCCATGCAAAGAAAGGCTAAAAAAGCCCCATAGGCTTCTCAATCGAATGGAGGTAATTGTAATGGTCATAATTCTATTTTTTTATATTTCGGATTATAATAATAGATTTTTTTGAACTAAAATTCAAGTTTCTGTATCTTCGTTTTAATCAAGCGAAAGAAAAAATGAAAGCACCATCACTTAGTCCTCCAGAAATTCAAAACTTATCTGATTTACTTATTAGTACAGATAAAAATAACATTGCCGTTGCTTTCCAAATTTTGAATAATTATAAGGATATCGTTGAATTGGTTTCCAAAGAATTAATTTTAATTAGTCAACTATCTTGGTCAACAGAACAACAAGAAGTTGCTCATGGCTTTTTGTTGGATCATTTTGGAAAAGATCAATTGGAGGAGTGGTTTGCAGGCTTTCAAATGTTTCATATTTACACCAACTTATACGACAAGAGTGAATTTGACGAAAACTGGCATTGGTTTGAAAAACACGAAGCAGTTCGTGCATTATATATGCCTTTTATCAAAAAGAATTCAGAATACGCTGGCGAATACTATGCTATCGCAGATACGCTGGCTCATTATTATAAGAAGAAATTAAACTGGGCAGAACGTTACTATCACATTCTATTGGAATATAACCCCTTTGATCTTAATACCATTAGCACCTTAGCCGATCTGTACAAAGATGGTTATCACGATTATCCAAAAGCCTTAGCTTATTACGACAAAATGCTTGCCTGTGACAAAGAACATTACGATGCCTTGTCTTCAAAAGGCGTGTTGCTATTTGATTATATCAAAAATATAGAAGCGTCCATAGAAACCTTTGAATTAGGCTTAAAATATCACCCAAATGATACGAATTTAGAAATTTGGTTGGCAGATGCCTTAATGATTCTTAATAACCCCACTTCTTTTTCTAGAGGAAAGAAAATGATTGAAGCAGTGCTCCAAAAAAATCCTACTAGCGGTTTTGCTTGGACGATTTATGCCAATCGACTTTGGATTACGGAGCAATTGCCACAAGAAGCCGAAAAGGCCTATCTAAAAGGAATTGAACTCAATCCTAGAAACTATAATTTGCTGGGTAATTTGGCCGAACTATACGATGTCTCTTACAAAGATTATGAAAAAGCAAAAGAATATTATATCAAGGCCTTTAGTATATTTATGGACGATGAATTTCACCTAATCAATTACATCAGTTTATTGGTTTTACAAACTCAAGAAATAGAAGCATCCAAAGATTATTACCTCCATCTACAAGGACTCAATTATGGTGCGATCAAACGACAACCAGAACTAACAGATGTTCAGTGGGAAAATTTCCAAAAAGCCGAAACAGCATTACTAGAGCATTTTCCTGATTTAGAAAGGAATTAAGGCAAAACGAAACCAATTTCATTTTAAATTGAGCCGTTTTTTTAAGATTTTGTATTATCTTAAGCATTGACATTTTAGTTTTGTAGGGAACAAGTTCCCGCTTTATTTTGTTCAGCAATCATGGCGAAATTCACAGAAGAAGAATTAAAAAATCTATCCAATCTTATTATTAGTATTGATAATAAAAATGTGACTTTAGGTCTTTCTATTTTAAACAATAGCAAAGAACAAACCCCAGTATTTTCTAATGAATTAGCGTTGGTCGCAGCATTAAATGACAGCACAGAATTAAAAAAACAAGCCACTGATTTATTAGAAGAGCATTTTAGTTTAGCGCAACGCAAAGAATGGACAGAAGGCCTTAGCCTTTTATTGACAGGTAGTACGCATCATGAAAATAATCAGGCATTACAAGACCTTGTCAACAAACACGAAGCCTTTCGCCCCAAGGTGCAACCATTTATAGAACAGCACAGCGGCTATGCTCATCGTTATTACAAAATTGGGCGCCATTTTCACTTAACAATCAAAGCCCATTTAAAACTAGCAGAAAGCTACTATAGGATTTTCTTGGAGAGCAATCCTAATGATGAAACTTGCTTGTATTGTTTGGCTTATCTATTGGCGGACGCTGCCGAATCTGCCGAAGAAGCAAAAGACTTGTATGAGAAAATTTATTCCATCAACCCGAAATCTCACGGTGCAGTCAATAATATTGGTCACATCTATGATGTCTATTACAAAGATTATGAAAATGCTTTTTTATACTATGAAAAAGCCTTAAAGATCGGGCCGAAGGAGTCGCGCTACATGCGAAATCTTTCTAAATTATATAAAAAATTAAAACCCGAAGGCTATTTAAAAAAAGCAAAAAAAATGTTAGAAAAAGCCATCGAAGTAGAGCCTGAAATTGTTGGTAATTGGAAAGATCTAGGGGATTTCCAATGGGAACATGAGCGTGATTATGAGGCGGCTAAAAAATCTTATGAAATTGGCCTTCAAAAAGAGCCAGACAATCAAATGCTCTTGAGCAATATGGGAGAATTGAATTTCTTTGTCTTAAAAGATTATGAGCTGGCACTAAGTTTCTTTCGAAAAGCACTGTACGAAAAAGAGACTTGGTCTACTTTAGCCCTTACTGTAACACTATTGGTTGATAAGATCCAAAACTTAGAGGAAGCAAAAACGTATTATTTGTACTCTTTAGAAGTACCAGATCGCCCGACTCAAAAACCATCCTACTTTGTACAATCTAAATGGGATAATTTTTTAGCGGCAGAACTTAAATTAAAAGAACATTTTCAAGAACTATAATTATGGCAAAACTCCTTCCTAAAGAAGTTCAACATTTATCGGATTTGCTTATTAGTGAAGATGAAAATAATGTAGCACTTGGTTTACAATTGCTTCAGAATACTCCTGAACACATTGAAGAGTTGTATCGAGAGTTGTTTTTGATTGATCAATTGCATCAACAGGAAGCGTATCAAGAAGAAGCCCATCTTTTATTATCCAAGGTATTTACCAAACGACAAATTAGCTTGCGTCGAAGTCCTTTTAAGTTGCTTAAAAATTATGATAGCATCTTCGACAACCAAAGTAAGCTTCAAAAAATGATCAAAAGCCATGAAAAGTGGCGCCCTAAATATGAATCGTTGGTTGTTCAAAATGCTTTTTATACGCATTTCTATTTTCTAATTGCTCGACAATTTCGTTGGTACCTTCCCAACTGTTGGGACTGGGCAGAGACCTATTTTAGTATTGTGTTATCGGTACAGCCACATAACCAAGATTATCTCTTTAATATGGCTTTTTTGTTGCATAAAATTCCTATGCGTCATTTAGATGCCATTCATTATTATCAACAAATATTGGTCATTAATCCCAATGATGCGCCGACCATTCATAACATTGGCCACATTTATCAACATCAAGTTCGAAATCATCAAAAAGCATTTATTTTTTATGGTCGAGCATTGTCCTTACAACCTCAAAAGGAATTGTACCTCCAAAACATGGCCTTGCTTTGTGTCTATGAAATGGAAGGTAAGGAATATAAGGTGATGGCAAAAACGCTCTTGCAGCAGTTATTAGACATTGATCCTAGTTCTGGAGACTATTGGGACAATTGGGCTTACTATTGTTGGATGGTTGAAGGAGATTACGAAGCAACAGAAAAAGCCTACCTCAAAGGATTGGAACAAGATCCTTTTCATCAAGGTTTGCTAGGTAATTTGGCCGAATTATATGCCGATATTCATCAGGATTATCCCAAAGCACTCCGTTATTATCAAAAATCAATTAAAACAGAACCACGCCCCTATTTTATCATCAATACAATTTCCTTGTGTGTGTTACAAGTAAGCGATTTCGAACAAGCCGCATCGTATTACCAACAACTTCAAAGCCTTTCAGAAAACAATAAAATAGAACAACCTTATTCAATGCAAGACAAAGAATGGAACCGTTTTTTAGATGCTGAAAAAATCTTATTGAATCGACTCCCTAATTTGTTAGTAATTGAAACACTTGATCACAGGCCCCTTAAATAAAAAACCCGTTTTACCACACTATAATCATGGCTAAACTTACACTTCAAGAATTAGAAAATTTATCGCACCTATTACTCAGTTCAGAGGATGATAGTGTAGAATTGGGCCTTACTATTTTAAAGCCACATCCAGAATCTATCCTCATTTTGCAACGTGAATTGATTTTGATTTGGCAATTACATGATGTTGCAGAAACAAGAATTCAACTTAAAAAGATACTCCTAAAGAAATTTAGTAAAAAACAATTGGAGGCTTGGAACAAGGGATTCGAACTATTTCGGCAAATTCCATCCATCTATACCTATACGCCTAAGGTGCAACGGTTGGTTAAAGATCACGAAAATATTCGTTCGGATTATCAATCCATGATGGAACGAAACAGTAAGTATACTTTAAAATACCATGCGGTTGCAAAAAGACTCCATCAAAGTTATGAAAAACATGTAGACTTGGCCGAGGTCTATTATAGAATTGCCCTCAAAACCAACCCTTTGAACAAAGGAGTGCTGTTTAGTTTTGCCTACTTACTCGACAAGTCACCTGCTGGTTATGAAGAAGCCTTGCAGTTGTACTTTAGACTAATTAGTATCAACCCAACGTCGTCTGCTTCTCACAATAATATTGGGTTGATTTATGACAATACCGAGCGCTATGATTTGGCTTATGAATACTATAACAAAGCCCTCCAAATTAATCCTAATTCTGCTTTATATATTCGAAACTTAGCTACCTTGTGCACCAACCGTATGGAAGGTCAGGAATACAAAAAAAACGCTAAAGAACTACTACAAAAATTGATTAAAGTTGATCCCCAAACAGCTAACAACTGGAACAGTTGGGCCGATTATCTTTGGAACATTGAAGGCAACTATGAAGAAGCCGAAAAGGTTTATCTTCGAGGCTTAGAAATAGATCCTCGCAACCCTTGGATCATTGGTAACTTGGGCGAACTATTTATTGATATTTTTAAGCGATATGATGAAGGGCTCGAATTGTATACTACTTCTTTAGAAATAAAGGAATCGCCTTACCGATTGGTTACAATGGTTACCGTGCTAGTCAATCATTACAAAGATTACGGTGCTGCAAAAAAATATTATAAAAAGCTAGTAGAATTATCTCCTCCCAATGTAATTACTCGTAATCGTTACTTGAGAGATGATCAGTGGAATTCCTTTTTGGAAGCCGAGCAAATTTTATTACTTAAAATTAAATAAGAACACTTTTCATGAAAGAGTACAATCAAAAAAACATCCCTAAAAATCGTAATTTAGTAGAATGTCTGTATTACTCCGTTTATCATAAATCGGATCGTAGCGCTGCAAAAGTTAGTCTTCAGGAAATTTTTAGTTATACGAAACTCCAAATACTACGCCTTTCTGGAAATTTGGAAAACGATGGTGACCTAGAAGGTATTAAAGCATTGGATCAATTAAGAGAATTGTCTATTGCTTACATTGGTCATCTTCCTATCCCAACTTGTATTGATCAGTTAAAAAACTTGACCCTTCTTTCTTTTTATGAAATGGAAGCCAAAGCACTTTGTGATGAAATTGGAAACCTGCATGGACTGAAATCTTTTAGTATGCGTCATTCCAAATTAAAGGAAATTCCCGACTTTGTTTTTCGATTAACAAATTTAGAAGAGTTGGATTTAAGTGATAATGACTTAACCATTCTTCCTGCTAAAATAGGGCAACTCAAGCATCTCAAACGGTTACACTTAGCTCATAATAAATTTGAAATATTGCCTGTAGAAATCGCTCAGTTAAAACATTTAGAAATCCTAAATGTGAATCACAATATGTTTCAGGTCCTTCCTGATTTATTTGACCAATTGCCTCAACTAAAGTGGCTTTATATAGAAAACAACGACCTTAAAATTTGTCCGTCTAGTTTACAAAAATGTCTACGCTTAGAAAAGTTTGCTTGGCTCAACAATCCTTTTGGTGATTTCCCTCCTGAATTATTTTATCTTTCTCCTGATTCCATCAAACACAATCACCAAGCATGGAATTTAAGAGATCGAGCACAAGAAATTTTCAAATTGGTTAAAGCTGGCCAAAAAGCAACAACTGACCTGCATCGACAACAACTTTCGATCATTGCGAACCATAACAATACTGCTGTCCAAAATTTGAGCAAATCAGAATTATTGGACTTAGTGGCGATTAGCCAACGAGGCTTACATACCTTAGTGTTGAGCGCTATTTTTGAAAAAGAAGCGACTAACCTTAGTGAAAATCCTATTCAAGCAGGCTCAAAACTACATATCATAGGCAAAACAACATTAAAAAAATCAGAAATTGCCAGTCAACTAAAAAATTACGACGTTCAATATGCCTCCAAATACTCCAAAGATGTTAGTCATCTTATTTTGGGTGATAATGCAAAAAAATTAGACATTGAGACAACAGCTGTCGTCCTTAGTGAACAACGTTTACAAGATTATTTGCATGAAATGGATACGCCTTATTTACTGGAAAAAGATGCTGGAGAAAGTTTAAATGTAGAACATATTTCTACCCTGTTGTTGAGCTCCGATTTGGATAATGCCCGCTTGGGCTTGGAATTACTAGAAGGTGGTGGTGTTCCAAAAGACTTAATGACCGAGCTCTTTATTATCGCCAAAATGACGAGTGATAAACCAATGCAAACGAAGGCAAAAAAGATGCTAAAACTAAATGCCTCGGAAGCAACGTTAGTAGAAGTCAAAAATCGAAAGCAACTGACAGAACATTCTTGGTCTATAAAAAAACGATTTGAAGAGACCGATTTGCACATTTGGAAAATTGCCCAATATGGTTACAAAAACCTTCAATGGCGCTATGCTTTAGATGCGTCCTTAGAAACTTGCCCCGAAAAAGAAGCCTTGGCTTTTTTGGATGAAATTATGGAACAAGAAGTAGGAAAAAGTGGCTACCTTAGTCTTGATGAAGACAAAACGCGTTTTTTGGACTATCTCTATCAGTTCAATAACATCAAGGTTCTTTATAGTTATGGCAACAAAAAACTGACTCAAATTCCTGATGGGATTAGTAAAATGACCGCGCTGGAAGAGTTTAAGCTTTCTCATTCTGAAATAAAAAAACTGCCGCTTGATTTTGGCCAACTTCAACTCAAAAAGCTTTCTCTAGAAGCCTTGGCTTTTGACGATTGGGAAACGGAAGTACAAAAAATAAATAGCCTTCAACGTCTAGAAAGCCTTAATTTAACCTTATTGGAAGGCCAATTTTTGGTAAATTTACAAGCTTCAGATACCATAACAAATTTTGAATTAACGATTGGTGACTTTGGTTATCAATACAAAGAAAACCTTTCTACTACTGTTGATCAAGCTGCGATTGATGCCATACTTCGTTTTAAAAATCTTACATCCTTAAAGATCGAAGGCGATTTGCCCTTCTTCCCTCCTACCTTTAGTACTGAGTTGAGTCATTTAAAACACTTTCATTTTAAAACTAAACGTCAACTTTTTGAATTAACGCTACCAGAAACATTAAATCAATGGACTGCGCTCGAAAGTCTAGACATCAATGGAATTATAGCAAAAGGGGGAATTCCCAATAGTTTGAAAGGACTACAGTCTCTCAAAACCCTCCACATTAGTTTTATAAAAGATGAAATTCCAGAAGCGCTGCAAGAATTAAAACAATTGACCTTTTTAGATATAAAAGGACAAATGACCTTTTTACCTACTTGGTTTGCAACATTAGAGCAACTAGAAAAGTTAGAAATCACAGATGCCCAAATAGTCGATCCTCAAGCCTTTGCTGATGTTATCAATAAAATGCCCGCGCTAAAAACTTTACGCATTCAAAAGACAAAAACGTTTGGAGAAAAGTATAAAACCAATACTTTTCAAGAGATGGTGCCCAATGTTAAATTGGAGGTCCGTCGTTATTAAGTACACTGTAATCCTATTAAAGTTATCTGACAATGAAACTATTTAAACGAGTCGCTAAAGTTCTAGGCGCCTTTCTTCTTCTTGCGATTCTATTCATAGGCATTAAAGTAGGAATCAACTATTATACCTATTACCAACAGATGGAGCGCCTAAATAATACGGTTTTAGGAATTGAAATAACGCCTGAGGATTTCGAAGAAGCTAAAGCCTTAGAACAGGGTAAGATTCAATCCAAAAAATTCATTAATTTATCAGAAATAGAGCCGCTTTGGAATAAAATTGCTGAAAATAATGTCCTAAAAAATGATTTTAAATACTTGGATAAGATTGACTTTTATACGATCACTTATAAAAGTGACTCGTTACTAGTCAATGGCATCATTGCCGAACCTAAAAAAGCTGGGAAATTTCCTATCATTATATTTAACCGAGGAGGAAATAAGGAAATTGGAAAAGTTGGAAAACTTAAAACCCTATACTCCCTTATCTATTCTTCGTCAAAACTAGCAGAGGAATATGTCGTCCTTGCGTCTTGCTACAGAGAAAAGGACGAATTTGGGGGCAAAGACATCAACGACGTGTTGAACTTAACTCAAACTGCTAAAGATTTGCCCAAAGGAGACGCTGACCGAATAGGCATGTTCGGATGGTCTAGAGGTGGTATGATGACTTATTTAGCACTTAAGAATTCTGACATTATAAAAACAGCAGTTATTGGCAATGGGCCTACTGATTTAGCGGAATTAATTATAGAACGACCAGAAATGGAATCAGGTGTTTGTGCTAAACTCATTCCTAATTATGAAAAAAATAAAAAAGAAGCTTTAGAAAATCGTTCCGTTTTATACTGGGCTGACGAACTGGATAAAAAGGCCAGTATGCTTATTCTTTGTGGCACCGAGGATAAAAGAGTCAATCCAAATCAAGCAGATAATATAGCCAAAAAGTTAGCAGAAATCAACTATAATTTTACGCTTAAAAAATTTAAAACAGATCATAAATTTTCTAAAAAGAAAAAAGAACTAAATAAATTGCTTGTCAATTGGTTTCGTGAAAAACTTTAAAGAAAATTCGCTCTTAGGCAAACAAAATTCACGTAAGTAAAGAACGAAAAACATTACCCCTTATGATAGATTTATCGCATGCTGAAAATCAAATTCACTGTGTCACGAATTTTCAAGACCTGGTCTCCACGCCTTTTCATGGAGTAGTTAATGCGAATTGCTGGACGCGTCAACTCATTGGTGATTTTTCTGAGATTGTTGAAAAAGTAGAACTAAAGGAAGATATAGCGACACTGGATCAAGAAAAACTTCGTGCACTTCCCTTGAGCGAGCAAGGGCAGTTGGCTCGTGAAATTCTTTTAAATGACTTGAAGTTGTTAAAAGCGCATGGCGCCTCTCCAACCCTTAATTTAATCAAGTGTTATCAGAGAGATGACATCTTTCCGTTTTTTCCTACCGATGTTTATTCTTTTCATGTAGATCGTGCTACTGTACCGAGCGATACGTTTCTATGTACTTACTATGGCGAGGCTAGTGAAATATTGCCAAATTCACAAGCTCAACAAAAAGTACTGGTTCCTGAAATACGTGAGGAACTCAAAAAATTATATGATGGAGCAGAAGAAGGTTTTGAAGCATTCTTAAGTGAATTTTTCTTTGACCTACATTATCAACCCAAACCTAAGGCACGCCCTATCAACCTAGGAATCGGTCACTTATGGCGGTTGGCAGTGGATCATCCTGAAAGCCAAGTTCCTCCTTCTGTTCACCGTGCACCAACGGAAAAAGCTGGACAGAATCGGTTGTTGATGATCTGCTAAATACAAATCTAAAAACGTGTAAACGATCTCTTTATCAACAAGTTTATTTGCTACATTTAGTGCATTTTCATTACAGAATAGAATCCCTAGAATTATGAATTATAAAGAAAAAATAGACCAATTATTAGCAACTCAAGATGCTACCAATAATGCTTTAGCTTTTGAACTGGTTAAAAGTCAACTAAGTTTGGATACTAGAGCTGCGATTCTTTATATTTTAAATTATCAAATTGAAAATTTTTGGAAAAAAGAAACAGTAGAATGGATCTTTAAAATCAACGAGACTCAATTCAACTGTTATATCTATGAAATGAGAGATAGTTATTTCATGGAGAGCGATGTTGATATGTATTGCAAAATTACCCATGGAGATAAAAATATTCTACAACTAGAAAACTTAGGAGATTTTGGTTATAATATTGTGCCTGCCGAAATAAATGAACATTCACCTACCCTACTCAAATTTAAAGAAGTCGCTATAAAACTTTTTTCTTCTACGTTAGACGAATGGCTAAGGAATGAAGATTAAATAAAGTAATTGGGCAAGCACTTAATTGTTTTTCTTGTTTTCACTTAAAAGATAAAAATTTACACGGACTTTTTCTATTCACTACAATTCATTATCATTAGAAAAATGAACAAAATAATCCTATTCACCCTTGTAAGTATAGCCTCCCTATTTATCTATTTTAATTTCTTACAAAATGAGGGCCCTCTAAACCAAGCGTTAGATCCTGATACAACGATCAAAGACACTGCTTCTATAAAACATTCCATCTCTGATCCTCTACATAAAAAGGAAGAGATTCAAGATTCTCGTTTTAAAGACTGCGATATTAGTACAATATCTAGTGAAGAATTTAGAAAAAGAATACGTTATGAATTCTTTGACATAAAAGGTATTAGCCATCTAAAAGTTCATAAATCTGATGGTACTGCAGATCAAATTTATGCTGTAATTGATAAAGGAATCATTCACAACATCGGAGAGATGGAACAGCTAGTCAATGACGTGATCATTACTTATAAAAATATTATTGGAGATCGAACAAGTATTCGCTTTATGGGAAGTGTTGAAATTACAGATGCGATGCATCGCGACGATTATGAATTTATAGAAAAAAATAAAACCAAGTATAAAAACAATTATTTAGGCTATTTCAGTATTCGACTCCGTCAATTAGAGACCTTTCCAGATATGGAGCGTAAATCAAAAACTCTTAATTTAACATTGTCTAAAGAAGCTCTTACTATTTTATCAAACAATAAAGAATAAATAGATTAAATGCTATGGCCTTCTTGTTCGAAAAACAAGAAGATCATAGAGAAACATCGTTATATTTCGAGGTCAATTTTCATTTAATCGGCCATTAATTTACCAGAATCAATTGCTTTCTTATCTCCATAAATGGTATAAAAATACAGCCCCTTCGGTAAGTTTTCTCTATCAATAATTATAGTATTTTGATCCGAAGACGTTTACCTAATTTGTCGTCCCATGGCATCAAAAAGAAATACTGGATACTGCTGAAGAATATTGATATTCAACCAAACTGTATAGCTGGCCATTAATCGTGCTATCACCTGCTAATCGATGACTTTAGCTTCCTACGCTAGTATTAACAGATGTAGGTATGATTGTCTATTTGAATTATTTTGCACCAAAATTCAAGATAAAAAAGATGTTTAAAAACTAAAAGCAACACCATAGATTTCGCCGAGTTTGTTTTTAAATTGACTCCGCAAAATCTATGGTGTTGCTATATTTTGAATTTTGGAGGAAGCGTATTGCCTTTCCTCTCCTATTACAGATATATTCTATCTATGCCTTAGCATTCATTAAATCTTCAATTTCTTCCACTTCAATTGGAATATCACGCATTAGATTGAACGCTTTATCTTTAGTAATGACCAAATCATCTTCGAGGCGAATACCAATATTTTCTGCGGGAATATAAATTCCTGGTTCGCAGGTAAAGACCATACCTTCTGCAAAATCAACATAGCGATGACAAAGATCGTGTACATCTAATCCTAAATGATGAGAAGTACCATGCATAAAGTATTTTTTGTACAAAGGATGGCTAGCAGATTGTTTACGAACAGCATCTCGATCCAATAAGCCCAAGCCAATCAATTCACTCTCCATAAATTTGCCTACTTCTATGTGATAATCTGTAGAATTATTGCCAGCAACAAGAATCGCTTCTGCTTCTCTTTTAACTTTTAAAACAGCATTGTATACTGCTTTTTGACGATCACTGAATCGTCCACCAACAGGAATGGTTCGAGACAAATCTGCTGCATAGTTCGCGTATTCAGCGCCAAAGTCCATCAGCAATAAATCACCATCGTTTAGCAACATATCATTCGCAATATAATGCAAGACACAAGCATTCCCTCCTCCTGCAACAATTGGAGTATAAGCATGACCTGCTGCACCATTGCGCATAAATTCATAAATGATATTCGCCTCCACTTCATATTCCATCATACCAGGTTTGGTCGTTGCCAAAACACGGTGCAAGGCTTTGTTGGTAATATCACAAGCTTGTTGCATCAAATCAAGTTCCAATGGAGACTTGATCATTCGCAAGCTTTTCATGATCGGTTGAGCACGTTCGTATTCATGCGCCACAAATTGCTTTTTGTATTCCAATGCATGCCGTACATCACGAGAAGCATAATCATTAGAAGCACGATCATTCTCATTACTATTAACATAAATAGCACTTGACAATAGAATCAACTCGTCAAATAAAGGCTGCATCTCATCCAACCAAAAAACAGCATCAACACCTGATGTTAGTGCTGCATCAGCTTTGGTGTATTTATAACCTTCCCATACAGCAATATGTTCATTCGTCTGTTTGGTGAAAATTATTTCCTTGAACTTAGAACCACGTGGACAATCTGGATACAAAACCAAAATAACCTCTTCTTGGTCTAAACCTGTTAGATAAAACAAATCCGAGTTTTGTCGATAAGAAAAATGACAATCTCCATTACGCATCATCATATCGTTGGAATGGAAAATCGCAATAGAATTAGGTTTCATCTGACGCGCAAAACGTTTGCGATTCAGACGAAACAGATCTGGATTAATCGGTTCGTATCTCATGTTCACAGTTTTTATATAAGTATGATTGTTGGATGCAAAAGAGTGGGAGTTCGATTACATCAAAACTGACAAAACAATATATGTTTTATCCTGCTTTCAATTAAGACTTTATTTGGGGGAAATGCAAATTCAAGAAACAATGATACTGTTAAATTTCGAAAATAATTGCCAAATTTAATTCATTTTTGAAATTAAGTTAACCTATTTATGGTAAGGGCTAACCTGTTGAGGGTAGTTTTAATGTAAGTTACAGTTTTAGTTTCAGTGGCTTGCAATTCTTAATTTTAATTTCACATCTTAAGGGCATTATTCTAAATATCTCAGAGATTAAAATAAAGAGACCATTTGGCATTCGTCTTAGAAGAGCATTCTAATTCTCTAGCGATACTCCTCATCAATCTCATCCAGCTCCTCATCATTCCCATCACCAAACCAACTGCCCAACTTCGTTCTAGCATTCGTCTTCACCTCTGTATCGATATAACTAGAAATAATAACCAAGCCCAACGCCAGCATTCCAGCATCATCCGTATATCCCAAAAGCGGCGTCAAATCAGGAATGACATCTATCGGAGAAATAAAATATCCCAGTGTACCTAAAACAATATTCTTCGCCCAAAGTGGTGTATCTTTTCTTTTATAAGCATAGAACAGCAACAGCGCCATATAGACGGTTTTCATCCCGATCTTTTTGATTTGTTTCGTGATTTTCTTCCAAAATTTATTTTCCGAAAATTTCTTTTTATAGGGCTCGAATGGATATTTCATATTATTTCTTTAGTCTATTATTATAACGCTTTAGTGGAAGCTAAGTTGTTATGAAATAATGCACTTGGTCGATAAATTGAGGGTG
>JAVCKV010084333.1:0-21120 GCA_032274145.1 Herpochondria borealis | reverse complement strand
GAACGAGTTTCTTCCTTCTGTTTTTATTCGTATTGGCCCGCTTCTTCAGCCAGATGACCCGATTGGGCATTCAGCCCATGAACTTGGGCATGGGCTCCACGACCTCTGCCCCTTGGGGCGTTCATGCCCCTGACCTGAGCCGAAGTCATGGCGTTGAAGTCCCCGCGCATGAAGTTGTCCCAGGGCGTTTCGTTCGGAACGAGCGTTGCTTTGCTTCTTTTGGTGATGGACGAGGTCTTCAGCGCATATTGTGACAATGATCGCACAGAGCATTTTTCGAGAGAAGAGCACGAGCGAACCAGCGTGGAAGCCTTCACGCAGGAGCAGAACTCAATGATCACGGTCGCTTGCGTCCTCCTGTGCGTGCCATCGGAAATGATCAACGGAGCATAACACGACGCACATGTTTCGGACTTGTGGTAGCGTGGATGACTGGAGCGAGTCTCAGTCAAGTGTCAGTCGAGTCTTGACAAGCCGGCCTTGTCACTGTCGTGCAAAGCCCCGCTTGCCCCGGAGGTGCGACTTGCACCTTCGCGTCGGACCGCTTGCTTGCTTGAAGACTGAAGATCTTCACAGAATGACCTTCCTTCTTGGTGCTGATGAGGACCCAAGCGACCGCACAAGGAGGGAGCGCTGTGGTTAGGTCGCTCTTGCAATGGCCGTCAGCACAAGAAGCAAACGAACAAAAGCAACAAAAGCAAAACCCTCTACGCTTTCGTCGCCAGCCGGAAGGAGTACTGCGACCAAGCCCCCAAGGACTCTTGTGGCAAAGAAGGCTTCTGTGACGAAGAAGAAGGCAGCGCGACGGTCAGCAGCAACAGCGAGTCTGAGACAGTCATCTGCGAGCTGTGCTAGAGATCCACCCGGGCGGAGTAAGGTCAAAGGGAGGGTTCGTTCGGTTCCACTCGATACCTTCGTGTTATCTTCATCATCCACTACATCAAGATGCACAGAAAACCCCTCATACCGTCGAAAACTGTTGGTTTGCCCCTGGGGTTTATGCCACGGTTTGTAAACCGGACGCGCTTCGCATGTGTGGCTGGGAAGTGTGAACTGGTCACCACCTCCGGCGCGCGCAGCACGCATGGTGGACCAGCATGGAAACCCAAAAACACTTTGGCGGTCTCCCCTCGCACGCACACATTGGGTGGGTTCCTTTGGTGGGAACCATCGACGGGACAACTCCAGTCCGAGGCACATAGAGGACACCTGGGTGGGACAGTCCCCGATCACCATGCCACAATGAAACTGGGGAAGGGATAACTGGTTTCAAACACCAAAGGGAGAACTTGGGTCAAAACCAGGAAAGCAAATGTTGGTCCGCGGCACCACAATAGGGAACGGAAAGAGGCGACGCCATGGCAACAGGGGGCCCGAACTAGGCAACTGGTGGGGAAGGGATCCAATGTAACAAAAAGTGGGCTGAACTAATAATTTTAAGGACAAACTGCGACCAAAGATAGATGCCGTTAGGCCTAGAAGGAATCACCAGCGAGGAAGTCGGTTTCGTAAATAGGCTGTGATGGCAGCTGCTCAGGGGACTGAGCACGCTTGCGCTTGCGGCCAAGCCCCCTGTTGGCCCTGTAATAGTCAGCGAACATTTCACTGAACTTGGCCTTGCGGTCCTCCTGAGCAAAGAGGCTGTGGATCGCATTCTGCACCTCCACAAAGCGCTGTTGAGCGACTGGCTGGGACAGGGATCCGTAGCTTTTCAACTTGCCCTTGAGCAAGGAAGAGTTCTGGTCTGGCCATTTCGAGCTGTTATTTTCCTTCCAAAGTCGAGCCATCTCTGCCCAAATGTCCCAGTGATTTTCAGCTGACAAAACAGCGTAGCACATGTCCGAGATTGTTGCGAACTTGCAGACGGGTCTCCTGGAGAGCATGGCTTGCGCCAGCTTTCCCTGTGTGATGACTGCACCAAGGAAATGGTAGCAAACCTTGACCAGGAGTTCCATCATGGCCTGCTCCTTGGGAACCTGAGGGCTTGGATCCGGCTCTCCTGGCATCCTCATGTGGATCACCAAACCCCCAAACGTCTCACGACATTTCTGGGCTGTGAAACCCAAGGCTTCCGGTCCTCCATTTTTCTGGGCGACTGCAGAGAGAAAGGGAAGCGTGAGAAACTGGAGCAAGGTGTTGAGGCATCTTCGAGGAAGGATCCATTGAACTTACCCACAGCAATCCTCTCCATGGCCTGATTGACTGAGCGCCTGCGACCACGAAAAGTGTTTTTGTACTCCCCCATAATGTGGGGGAACACTCTCTCATGAAAAATCTTCACAGAAAGGGAGTCCTGGTCATCACTGCCAGCCAGGAGGGCTTGTAGAATCGCATCTTTCATCTTGACCATCTGCCGGTCGTCAGAGAACTTGAGCACGCGGAAGATGCTTTCACGAAGGTAGTTAGTGGAACGGGCGATCATGGATTCAGCAAACCTAACGATCTCAGCCTCGGTGTAGCGCTTCTGAGCCTCGGGATTAACAGGCACACACTGAAGCTCTTTGTCATTTTGGTCCTGGCTTCCATCCAGGCTGTCGCTGCTGGATGCAAAGGCCCTGCGGGCGAAATTGAGTGGCACATTAGCACTGTCCAAAGCTAAACCCTGCGCATTGGCGGCCAACCCAGAGAGCCCCTCTCGCAGAGGTGGCATGCCAGCTGTGTCCTCATCGGAATCCCTCACGGGAGAAGATGGCGAAAGCAAAACGCCAAGGTCCTGTGTTGATCCATCCTGGCCGCCCAACGGAGGAGTGCCATTGGCGGGGGGGCGACTGCGGTCCACATTGCGAGATCCACGCTTGCTCGAGCTGTGGCGGGGCATCCTGGCTGCAGAGAAGAAGAAGCGTGTGGGGGCGAGGGGTGAGAGAGTGCCAAAGAGGGGGGTGTGAACCATGAAGACAGAAAGGTCCACTGGGGGGCTTCACCTGTGATCTGTGTGAAAGCGGTCGGTCTGAGGCGGACAGGGGTGTATTGGATGTTTGTTGGTTGATTTTTGTGGGCTCATTGGCATCATTGGTTTTGGCAACTGCGGATGCCAATGCTAGATGACCCCCTTAGCTTTGGCGGGGAATTGTTGGAGGGAGCCAAAGCTGATGGCGTGGCCTGTGTGCTTGGCCTAAGTGGGCCACTTAAGTACACTGTCCACAAAGAAAAAGAACCACGCCTGGCTGTCCCAACAGAAAGTGCTCCAGCTTTCACTCTGAGGTTCGGAAGGTGGGCGAACCACTCCCGAAAGCCAACAGCCTGGCGGGCTGCCGAGCATGTGTTGGGTTCACAATTCTTAGCAAAAACAGGGGTTTCTGGGGTGGTTTTCTCCCTGCAACCACGATGATGGGCCCAGACATCGAAGACGAGTACCACTGGAAAGTGCAATCCCACAGAGAGGGACAATGTTGCCCCTTTTGCATTGTCAAAAAGGGGCCCTTGAGCAAGAAGGGTTTTCAGATGCACCTCCGTAATTGCCAGCTGGCCAGGGTGGCAGCGACCAAGTTCAGGAGACCTCAGGACAGCGAGGTTCCCCTTGTCGCCGGTCCCAAGGCAACAGTCACGATCAACGACACGGGGACCGGAAGAGACGAAGCCGGTAGGTCAACAAGGAACAAACGAAAGAGGAATGCGGTGTTGGAGGGGGGGGGAGAGGACGACACCGTGTGGTCAGGTGGCTGGCATCTTCCCGAAAACCAAGACAGCGACGACGACTCCCTCCGCGAAGGAGTTGGTCACGAGGTTGGCAAAGGCCTGCATGAAGGCTTCGAGCTGGAAGAAATACTCCTCGAGGAAGCCGAGTTTGCTAATCTTTCAAGAGGGGACAGCTGGGCCCACCGGTCGCAAAGGGACGAAGAAGAAGTGGAGGAGTCGGTGGCTGGGGAATCAAATGCACCGGTCCTGAATGGACAACCGCTTGGCCCTGGGCCGCAGTGGCAATCACCGTGCAGAGCACTCCCAGGAGGGGGCAACTTTTGGCACGGGCATGCACTCCCAGAACACACGGGGAAGATGAATCTTGCCCACGACAGAGATGGTCGAGGACAAATAGGCTGGGAGCGACTTGGAACTGTTGTGGAGAGTGTGGCAAAAAAGAAAATCCTGACGGTGTGTCCCATGATGGGGAAGCTGATGCTCTCCATGCTTCGCCTCACGCTCTTCTGCGACGACAGTAGCCAACAAAGCCGATGCTTCCAGGATGGATACAACGCGCTTCTGAAGAAAGAAATCGCGGACAATGGTCTCGACCCCATGACTATGCCCAGCAGAAGAACTGTCGTTCGTTGGGCGTTTCAACAATTTGGGACCCGGCTAACGAAAGCCCAAGCTGTTGTGGTGCGGCGAACAACTCATGCAAATCCGTACGACCACCAGAACCCTCAAAAAAGTTTGGAAACTAGAGACCGCGATCTTCTCCATGTGCTCAAGTTTGATGTGCTCAATGGCTGCAGGTCCCTAGTTCGCAACAGAAACCTTTGGGGGGACATGAACAACGTCGTGGCGAACCGCGACGACCCCTTCCTCCCCTACGTGAAAGTTGGGGAGGGGCTTGACGAGGCCCTCGACGGCACCTGGTGGCCTGGAATGCTGTTGGAGCTCCAGAAAAGGGGCATCTTCGACCCACACCGCGAGTTCATCTTCCCCGTTGTGATCTACATGGACAAAACGGGCACCACTGGAAACCAGAGGTATCCACTGGAGCCGCTGGTCTTCACGTTCCTGAACATCAGAAGGGCCCTCCGTAACCTTCCTGATTTCTGGATGATGGCGGGGTACCTTCCCGACTTGGATGGCAAGTCTTCCGCGGAGAAACAACAACACCGACAGAGGAACCGTGGTGCTAGCTCCGAGACATACCACAGGGCGCTGTCAGTGATCCTCCAAGTTTTCAAGGAGCTAGAGACAACAGGGTTTTCTGACTGGGTCAGGATGGGGAACCGACTCAAAATGATGAGGCTGAGATTCTACATTGCGTATGTGATAGGCGATGGAAAGTCAGCGGACATGCTAGCCAATCGGATAGGGGCCCACAAGAACGCCAAGAGAATATCGAGGGCATGCGACTGCACACAGAAGGAATGCGCCTCTGTGGTTCGAAAATGCAACTACCTTCACATGGGAACGTTCCAGAAGCACTTCAAGCGTCTGGAGGTGTCGCCCCAAACAATAATGGAGGAGATCCAACTGGCTCGAGCTGAGCAAGGAATGACGGGGGCACAGCTGTTTAAGCTTTTCCTGGCTGACCGAAGGAAGGTCAGGAAGGCAATGATTGCCCATGGCGTGCAACCCTCCATCAACGCCTTCGTGCTGAACAACATCTCGTTTGGATACGACAAGCACGGTGTGTTTGGAGCGTTGCCGACAGATCTCATGCATGCTTTCCAGTCTGGTGTTCTCCCCTACCTGCTGCGCATTGCACTGGACATGCTTTCTCCCACGGAGAAGGCGGCTCTGGACGAACTGGTCGACCGCATCCTCTACAGACAAAGGTCTTCCTGCAAAAAGGACTACCCCAGGTACTGTTTTGCCAACGGGTTCTCCAGTCTCACCCAGTTGACATCTGATGAGTGGGTCGGCACCCTCTTCACGCTGCTTCTTGTGCTGAGGACAGAGGAGGGGCACGAGCTATTCACCGGCAAGTGCAAGTTTTCCAACAACGACTACCCCCTCCCGCCCACGTTCGAGGAACTTGACAAGATGGGAGACATCGACAGCATCAACACCTGCGCAGCGTTGATGGAAGAAGCGGCGAAGAACCGCAACGGAGTGGAACCCGAATCGGAGGATCATGAACCCCCAGACATGGTCAACGAGGACACTGGGGAGATCATGAATCCAGAGGATCTTGGAGAAGAGGATGATCCAATGGAGGCAGAGGAAGAGGACACTCACGACCAACACTGCAGCACCCAAGATTTCATATCACTCCTTGAAGCACTGCTTTGCTTCCATGGGTGGTACAAGTTTGGAAGTTTCCAAGAGTCTGATCTAGAACGTTATCAAGCCAGCATCTCCAAGATGATAGCAATGCTTCAGTTCTATGTCCCCAGGGAGAAGGGCAATGGCTGGAACCTTCAAAAGCTTCATGACATCTTGCACCTACCCTTTTTCATGCGCAGATACGGCCACCCAGGCAATTTCGACGCGGAGGTTGGAGAGTCCGGACTGAGGACCTGGGCCAAGTGGGCGGCGGGCACAGCAGCAAAGAGAGGGAACAAGAACTCATTTGTGGCCCAGTGTGCTTCGAGGATGGACGAGAGACTCACGTTAGAGGTAGCCAGGAGGGAGTTATCGGCCGAGAGGAACACCGTCCCCAAGCTGGACAATCTGGGGAGGAGGATCCCACCCCCCGGAACCATGGGGGGTGGGCCCTCCCTGGGGGGGTCTCGATTCAGCGTGAGTAGGGAACCAGGCAATGCCATCTGGCTCTCTGGCAGGAGCAAAGCCAGGGTGGGGATGACACATGTTCACCCCCTCATAGAGTCTTCGTTGCGGTCGCTGAAGTCCACTAATCCCCGTGACTTGGATGAAGCCTCCTGCCCACCCAACGTGGTTGAGGGCGAAGCCCACTGGGTGGTGCACACCGAGTGCACAATGGCCCACCCTCGAACAGGCACTCGATTCACAATGAGGTGCCATCCTGACTATCACTCTGAGGGGTCCTGGCATGATTGGGTGGAGGTGAAGTACACACAGTCGTCCTTTGAGGGAGAGCCAGCGCACGTGGGAAGATTTCTGCACAAGCACAGTGTCCCTGCGAAGGTGCTGGCCTTCCTTCAGCACCCCCAGTCAGGAGAGATCCACGCGTTGATCCATCCCTGCAAATGGAGGGAAAGCTCCGACATGGACACGGTCCTCACTGAGGTCTGGTGCCAGGAATTTAACTGGCGCGGCCAGCATGCCACGCCACTGGTGGAACTGGTGAGCGTTAAGTCAATCATGGGTCTGTGCCTGGTGATCGAGGAAGTCCCAGGTCTCAAAGAGAGTGTTAGCAGGAGAGATGATGGGTTCTCTGAGGAGTTCGACGTGGCCCTCTTGGTCAGGGATAGGAAAAGTTGGGGGGATCATTTCACCTGAGTGTTGCACCCCCATCCTCCACGAATCCTCGCCCCGCGCGTGTGCCAATGTCAGATCCCGTTTGCAACATCGGCCAACACCAGATCGAGAATGGTACCAAAGCAACAATAGATAGGCCAGAGAGCGAGTGACAAAACAAACTCACAATTCCTGCATTGCATGTGGACCAATTCCCCACTGGAAGAGCACCAAATAGCACTGGTGAGACAATCTCTCGCCCTTTTTCAAGAGCCGTCGCCCTACTTCGACAGCAGCAGCAGCAGCGGCAGCAGCAACAGGGGAGAAAACAGTGACATCAGCACAGCCCCAGAAAGTGGACCTGGACTGCCTGCTTCTCCAGAGAGACCCAGGGATTTAATGAGTGCCTTCGAAAAGGAAGCCGATGCGGCTGAAACTGCCAACGTTCCCACTCCGTCACCCAACACTGCCCCCAGAGGACAGCCAAACCCTTACGGCCCCCCTCCGATGGTGGCCTGGGCTCAAGCCAAGCAGGCCTGCGAGGAAAGATTGCTGGAGCTGAAGCCCGCCAAGATGCCAGCTAAACCAGTGCATAGTCCAGGCAGCCATGACTCAGAGTCTCGCGGCACCAGCAACCAAACAGACTCCACAACAGAGTCCTTTGGTGTCCAACCACAGCGAATCCAATATCTCCCAGAGAAGGATGCGGCAATGGATCACTGCCTCGCGTGTTTCCAGATGCACAAAAGGGAATTGCTGAACGTTGCTGGCTGCGGTGCTGTCTGCTGTGATGCCTGTCTCTTTTCCATGTCCCTTAGGTCAACGGCCGACTTGAGGATCTGCCCCCTGATCAAGCATCATCAATTCACGGAGAGGTGCTTCCTCCCTGTCAAGGTGCCGCCTTTTGTGGATGCCGTGTACGAAGAGGAGCAAACCTGCATGGTGTGCATCAGCACTGTGCCAAACAAAACATTCCAGAGGGGGCGCTGGTGCGAGGTGGATGTCTGCAATGAGTGCATGTTCAGGATGTCGGGCAAGAGACCACTGGAATTTTGCTTCCTCTGCAACAGACGAGGCTGCTTCGACTACAGGGTCCTGGGATTGGAGTTCCGCACAGAGTTCTCTCTCCCCCAGCTACCGAGGAGAGGGGAGGAGGACGACTACCCCGGTTTTCAGCACGGTCCACCAGGAACAGTCCCCAAAGAGGAATGGAGTGCTAACTTTTGGGTGCACGAGCAACTCAATGTGCGGAACTGGTGCGAGAGGCATGGCTGGGGACCGGGCGGCGAGGCCGACCTGATGAAAGACGAGAGAAGGTGGCCCAAGCCCAAGTCCATGCGCCCGCGGGGTGACGGCCTTGTGTGGGATGACCTTAACTGGAAGCAGGTGTCAAACGGAGCCCTTGCGGCTTCCCCCCCAAAGGAGATTGTGTTGAGACAACACCCCGCTGTCCACAGGGTGGGGCTTGAGAACCTCATCCACAAGATCGCTGCCAGGGTCCGTCACTACTGGGACCACCAGAGCACGAACGTGCATCCAGACCTCCCTGACCGTCCAAAGGAAGGCCGCTGGCTGCTCGCCTGTCCTTTCTGCAAGTGCCAGAAGCTGAAGAGGTACTGGTATCTGAAGAAGCCCAGCAAAAGCGTCGAGGAACCCCTCTTTGCCCACATGCGTCCCTGCAGAAAGGTGGGGGAGGTGTTCCTGAGAGAGTTGCAGGGCTACCGGGGAATGAGAGACGACACCGCCTTTAAGAGCATGAGGAAGCACCTCCGGCACTGCGTCCTTGAGACAGAAGAGGCGACAGAGGAGCTTCCTGACAACCTCCCCCCCAGCTTGGAGGCTGACCTTGATGCGAAGGCATTGAACCCGTGTTTCCCCCCCTTCTTTCGGCTCCTGGCCAAGGATGGTAATTGCGCCTAAGATGTGGGAGAGCAATTGCTTTGTTCTAGACCTTGTGTGATGAAGTAGCGATAAATGTGAAAGTCAGGTTGTTCGTCTACCATTGTTGTCACGTCTATCACAACAGAGTTCAGACTGCTCTTAGTTTTCGTGCTGTGGAATGCTGGAATGATGTGAGATGTATGCCGTGACATCCAGTTGTGTGATGAAGTAGTGATAAATGTGAAAGTCGTTTTCTTCGTCCACCATTGTTGTTGCGTCTATCACAAAAGAGTTCGGCGAACCGTGGGTCCTTGACCACCCCACTCGGTCCTTGATTGCGTTGACTCTTGGCCAATAGAGCAGCATTTTCTGCTCTGGCAATGGAATTTCAAGAGGGACCAGAGTCCCTGGAGGGTTCGAAACCGATAGCCTTCTTGTCTGCGGAGGGGGCCCATGGGCTAGGCAGCCTTGCACGGTCACCCGATGTAGGCGGACCAGGGTGCTCGCCGCCAAACCAAGCTGCTGGATGGACGGAATGGGGTCAGAAAGGATGAGCCCACCCAACTCAAGTTTGCGCAGAGACACAAATTGGCGTAGCAGGTCAGCCACCTTGGAACAGAATGATAGAGAAAGACCGGGCATCGCCTTCAGCCTCACGAACCGTGATTCGTCGCATGTCATGTGGAATGCGGTGACCGACCCCATCACTAGAGAAGAACACAAGGCGCCCACCGTAAGGGGCATGTCGACAGGCACACCAAGGAGGGAAACACTGCGTGTCTTGGGGGGAAGCTTCCCCACAATCACAGACCACCATCTGTCAGTTAGGAGGGGCTCAGACGAGACAATCTCAAAGGTCAAGGAAAGGGTGGTGACATTCCCCAGTCCTTGCAGAGCACAGGACAAGCTCTCCCATTCCACTGTGCTGTCGGCTGACCAGTTGGTGGCATCGTTGGCTACCAAACTTAGCCTTTTCCACTGGGATCGAGCTGATGCATTTGTCAACCGCAGCAACAGTTGTTCTTGGTCCAAGCCAGGCCTTCCTTTCTCCAATTCGGCGGTGGAGATAGTGGCACCGCCATGGCCATCCACAGCTAGGTGGAAGGTTGCCCTGTTCCCGAACGACATCGCAAAAGTGCCTCCAGCGAATAAAGTGATGTTGTGGCGGCAAGCCAGCGAAATCAGCGATGCAAAAAGGACGTCCCTGCGCTCTGGCGATCGAACAGCGAAGGATCTCTAGATCTACTCTGCAAAACATGGTTGCATGGTTATTGAGGTTATTGGATGCGTTACATTGTAGGGGAGACAGGGAGAAGACGGGTGGCGTTATATCACAGGGGAGACAGGGGATGCAATCGCGTGGTGCAAATGCACGAAGGCAGACTTGGCCTTTGACTTCGCTGGGAAAAACAGCCAAGACACTCCACCCTCAAGGACGTAGTGGATGAGAGGTGCACGGTTCGGGCCAACAAAGCCTGAGTAAATGCCCAGGGTGAGAACATCGTCGTGGCTTTCAATCGAGGAGGTGATTTTCTGGCAGAGATATTTGGGGAAGCCCTCGCATGTCATCCCCAAAAGTATGACAGCACAGTGAACCCAGGCACGGATTGAGTCCTTCTTCGAGGTTTGCATCCATCTGCTGGTGCTGTCCCTGTCTTTCATTCTGGTGCCTCCGCAAACATGCTCTTGGATGTAGTCGCAGTAGGTGCTGTAGCCAACTTTGCTGAAATCAAAGGGGAATCTGGCTGATGCGGTGAACCACCAACCCCTGCTTCCCTTCCCTTCTGTGCGCGACACCATTTCTGACAACAAGACGGTCCTCCAGTCAAAGTCGGCCTTAGAGCGGTCCAGCCTTTTCGCAAGTCCACATCGGATTAAGAGTTCGGTGGCGAGCGCATGCATCTCCAAGCTCACACTGCCTTTGTTGTAATACTTAATGTCCCTGGCCTCACACCCGCATCGAACCGGGGGGTGAAGGGAGAGGCGCTCAAAGAGCACCTCGCTGGGATCGTGCAGGACCAGTGTGTTGTGGGTGGCTGAGTGGCTGAGCATTGTGGGAGGTGTGGGCGGAGGAGGTGGGGGAGGTGGGGGGGCTTTCTTCCTCGTGCTGGTTGTGCTCGCCCTCTGTGTCTGTTTTCCCTTCTTCTTCCTGCCAATGACCCCAAAGGATGGTTCGTTCTTGTCAGGGCTCCACCTGACAAAGTACTTGGCTTCGGGATTATCCAGGGCAACTCCCATCTCCTGCTCCATGGCGGGGCGCAACTCCTGTAGGCGCTGGTCCATGCCACCTGGTGGGACTGGTTTTTGGAACAGCTCCCTGAGATGGGAACTGACAGGGCGAGTCCATCTGTAGGTTGTGTGCTTGCACGTTGCCATGTCCTTCGAAATTTTGATGGGTGCCTCCAAGGCTGCGGGGGCCTGTGACCAAACCTCAGAAAACTTTAGGTGCCAGCTGTCCTCTTTCTCTAGGACCAGTGGTTTCATCGGTACGAGGTCTGTCTCTCCGGGTGGGAGCTCCATGAGGACACCATCGACCAGCATTACATAGGACTGCCCAGGGAAAGCACAGTCGAGCTTGGGTTCGGTGACCGCCGTCGCCCGAGGGACAGCGTCAGTGCTCTTCCTCTTCTTGGCTCTCCCGCCATTGCCACTGGCACGGTAGGTTTCGCAGCCCCAGTTCTCTGCGTAGGCGGTGGTGACCCCCTCTACCACGGAACAGTTGCTGACGAATCCTTGGAGGTTGGCGTCGGTCCCAGCAGAGCCCAGAACGCGCTTGAGTTTTTTGCCAAGGGCGCTTGAATTTCCAAGAACCGCCTCCCCCGCTAAGCTCGGCTGTGGCAGGAACCCGGTTATAGTGGCCAAGTGGATTAGGTCCGTTCCAGTCAAAGCCCCTGCCCCATGGTGGGACATCACAGACTTCAAGACCTCCTTAAAGCTCTGATGCCTAGCCATCTTCCCGTTCAAGGGTCGCAGTCTTGATCTCTCTTTCACAAGATTCCTCGCCAAAAGCCCAACGGCGCTTGGGGTCTTCGTGAACTGGGATGGCACGTACCTCATGCAGGGGCCACCAGCTGGTGAGACGAACAGCGACTTTGCGGTGGCAAAGAAGCGCTGTGTCACGCTGCCTTGCTGGTTGGGGTAGGCGCCCATTGCCATCATTGTTGTGCCCATGACGTAGCAACTGGTCATGGCAAGTGTGCAGGCTATCACCTCCGCCATAGTCTCCAGGCTAGCTCTGTCTTCCCGGTGCAGGTGGGAAATGCCATGCCTGATGCTGGAGCCGTGACAAGTCTGTTTGTTGTAGCCGTTCTGGGTAACAAGGGCGCAGCTGACGAGGCGCTTTTGTTCGTCGTTGGTGATGGTGCACAAGACACCACTCTCACCGGCATTGCTCCTGTAATCAAGAAGACCCTTGGCATCTCGAACGTGTCTCCAGGGTTCCATTCGAGCTGAATGCTCTTTCATTTCTTCCTGCAGGGCGGCGTAGACACAATGCTTAAAGCTCTGTTTCAAGGCTGCTTTCTTGTTGAACATTACTTGGCCATGCCTCTCGATGATCAAAAGGAGACCAACTACCATGCCGTAGATGCCAGCAACAGAGACGGACTGGCTCTCGTTCTGATCGCAATGAACCCAGAAGCCACCGCGGCCCATGCCTGACGAAGACCGGCCTGGTCCCTTGGACAAGTGGCCGGCCTCTGCCATCCCAGGGAGGGGGCGGCCAGTGGCTGGTTCGTCGTTGGGCCCAACTGGGGAACCAGGAAGGTTGGAGTGCTTCCTGAAATCAAAAGGGACTGCCAGACCTTGGTTGCCATCTCCCACCCAGTCTGCCTTGTTAAGGGGGACAATGGACAAAATCCGATGAACATCGCTAGGGCCATCCTCTAGCGTGACCAGAAATATCTTGCCTCCTTCACTGTCTTCCTTGCTGTCGTCCACAATGTTAGCTTCCATGTAATGAGATCCAGTTGTTGTTACGCCCTCTGTGTTTGAGAGGAATGTGCCGGGGGGGAGGTCACCCGTGGGAAGCCTCTCTGGCACACCGTCAGGGAAAGCAGCTCCGAGTCCGTGCTCATATCTAGCCCGTGCCTCCTTAGTGGCGGTGTAGAAGCCACGCTGGGCACATTCGTTCCCGAGTTTTTCCTGTAACTTGGAGGCCGCCATGAATAGGTGCTTCTTCTCTTTCGTGCCTACTCTGAGCCTTGGGGCCAGACTGTCCTGTTGGACATTGTGGCCGCCAGATAGACCAACGGTGGTGTTGTAGTTGCCCCGGTCCTTGTCAGGTGTGTCGGCAGTTGGCCCCAGTTCCTTCCCAAGCTGCAGCTCGTCCATGAGTCTGCCGTCGTCCATTGCGAAGTTGAAATGGGGCTGTCCGCTGCTCAGCACCTGACGGACACACGCAGTGGAGCTCTCGGGCTCCCAGACCTCCTGGAAGGAGGGATAAAGAAGGACCTTCGAGGCAGAGAAACCCATTCCTCCGTAGTTGTCCAAAGCCCACAACAAACAGAGGAATCCGTACCATGACACTGTGTAATGAGGGTTGGACTGTTTTGGGCGAGAGAAAGGGGATTAGAGCAAATCACAAAGAACACAGCGAGTTGTTTCCAAAACAGCAATGTTCCACTGGAGCGTCTCTGGTAGGAAGTCAGGTGGTTTGGGAGCTGCTTTGGTATGGCTTTGTGGGCTTGTTGAGAGGGGTGGCGGGTGGTGGTGGTGGTGGCTAGGGTCGGCTAGGGTCGACGAGAGGCGGAATAGATTGGGTGGCGGCAAGGGTCAACGAGAGGCCGAATAGATTGAAATGCCAGCATCCCAGAGGCGGACCGAGAGGAACTGCCTTTGCTTTTCTGCCGTATCTTAGTGCCCTCAGGACATCACAAACATTGGCTTACTGGGCATGGTCCCTTTATCCTCGAGGCCGGACCCAGGAGTATCTGGTTAAGTCATCTTTCCTGCGCGTTCGTCTTGTGGGTGATGGGTGCGTCTTGTGGGTGATGGGTGGAACGGTTGTTTGCATTCCTGTTGGTCCCGGGAACATCGCAGAGAGACCAACGACGGGTGTCGTCCTGGACTGCAATCTCTCTGGTGGACCACGAACCAACCCCATGGTAACCTTCATCGCAGGGACTGACGAGACAGACACCCTAATCTTCCTCTCTCGATATCTTGGCGCCTTCGAAGGGACACTCCTCAAACCACGGAACCTCTCTGTGGGTTGACATCCCCTCCAACCAACAGGATACCAGTAGTACAGTCGCAATCCCCCCAAAGCCAGGGACAGGGGACTCGTGAACTACCAACACCTTGCCAGGAGGAGGGGGGGGCATCTTCCCAAGAGAGATCGCATGGTAACAGGACGGTGCCACAACTAAGCAACCTCGACAGTAGGGGGTTGACTAACTAAGGGTGCCTTCTTCTCGGTGCAGCTGCCTGGACGTAAGGCGGGAACAACTACTATGAAATAAGGGCGGTACGATGGTAGAGGTGATAGACAAGCTAGATTGGTAGGTTTGTAGGTTTGTAGTTCGGTGGGTTGATTGGTTGGCAAATGGCTCGTAGGCTTGTAGGCTAGTAGGCTTATACGGTTGGTAGGTTGGTAGGTTGGTAGGTTGGTACGTTGGTAGGTTGGTACTATAGTAGGTTGGTAGGTGGTACGTTGGTAGGTTGGTATTGTGGTTGGTTGGTAGGCACGTGAGTTAGTTGGTCGGTAGGTTGGTAGGCTGGTAGGCTGGTCGGTTGGTAGGCTGGTAGGCTGGTCGGTTGGTAGGCTGGTAGGCTGGTCGGTTGGTCGGTTGGTCGGTTGGTCGGCAGGTTGGTAGGTTTTGTCGGCTCCAGTCGGTATACATCAGCAAAAGCGCAAACCAGGACGACCTACTCCAGACACAACGCAGAGCAATCGCAAAAAGAGGAACAAATGGTTGGGGACGAAGGAACTTACCGTGGTTAACATGGAATTATAAGCATGGCCCCCACAGAGTGGAAAGAGGATAATGTAGAAGCAGCGAACGTTCTCAAACCTCTCGGCACTCCACGAAGGGCCCTGTTTCTGCAACGCTTTCGTCGTAGTCTCCACGTACAAATCCTCAATAATGATACAACTTTGCGCGAGGAAGGGAAGACAGTTGGGAGGGGTGAATGTAATCCTGGGATGGCCAGGGTCGGCCCCAGAGCGAACAACGGCAGGGTAGTCTTTTGCAAGGAGAGTGTCCGGCTCGAAGCTGCAGCAGTGCCGCGTCATGCCCGGTGGCGGTGGTGGAAGCTTCATGACGAAGAAAGGGATGCTCGATGCTCGATGGACGATGGTCGATACTCGATGGTGATGGTCGATGGTGGTATGTAGGGTATTAATTTGTGTGCTTCTAGTGCCATGGACGGCCTCCTTCTTTTCTGTCAGAGCTTCTAGGCGTGATACATAAAAGTAAAAGTCGCCGCCGTATCAAACCACAAAAAAAGGGGATCCGTCGAGACCCCACACGCGGCGCATTTCAGCGACGAGTGCATCGCCAGGAAGTCGACAAGGGCATCACCGGCGAGTTTGTGTAGGTGTTATGCGCAACTCGATGTAGTCATGTTGTCGACGGCCTGCTATTTTTGCCTCAGACGGGAGGTAATTTTACAATTCGGCGGGGCGGAAGTTGTTTTGGGCTCTCCAAAAAAAGGCCCCGCCGCATTCCGTGATCAATATTTGCGAAGCGATAGCTCGCCCTGCTTTGTTCTTTTAAGTAATCGGCAGTTGAGTTAGTGTAATTAGACGATCGCAGGATTGGCGTGCGCCTGACTAGGGAGGTAGTATGACAGACGAAAATGTGACCTCTTCGCACAGAAACTTGCTTTCTCGCGGATAGCGAAACAACAACAGCACACAACAAACCGCAACAAACTGACCTACCTACCGACCAACCGACCAACCTACCGACCACCCGACCAACCACCAACCTTGTCATCATGGCACAAGCAAACGCACGCCACCGTAAGAAAGCTTGGGTGGAGAGAGGTGATGCTTGCATTCATCTTACCAAGCACAAGTTTGAGGCATGTCGCCGTCAATCTTTTGTCGCCTTCCACGAGTTCGGGGAGTGCATGTCACTGTTCATGGAAGAATTATCTAGCTATTGTACCCAAGATCATCGCCAAATTAATGAGTCATTGGAGATCCAGGAACTCCACCAATACAAGCTGTATGCAAGTGCCGTTAGTGTCAATGCCGCTCTGGAATTTTGCTACCTCGAACCAATTGGGTTATCCGAGAAAGCGATGTGCAAGAGCATATCCGATGTGTTCGGCATTGTGCCTCCGTTAGACAGCTTCCCTGGATGGCCAAAGAATGGGTCAACTACCTCCCATGAACAAGTCATGTGGGAACTTGAATGTAGTCAACACCCCAGGGACTTCTTGGCCATCGGTACGATGCTAATAGTTAACAGCCACCACGTAAAGGAATTTCAAAAATGGCTGCGCCCTCAACCCTGGGGGAGATGGGACGGTGATTCAGAAACCAGGATCGAACTTGCTCCTTTTCAAGTTTGGGGCGAGGTAGACGGCCAGAGGCAACTGTTCTTGGAACTTGACGAGGTCTTGGTGTTGATTCGTGAGCTAAGCACTTCCCTTGACGAGAGTTACAACCAAGCCTGTATCATGGCGCATTCCTTGAGGGATGCAGAGCATTATCGTGATGAGAAAGCATTGAATCAGCTGGTTGCTGATAAAGAAAGCAATGAGGGAGGTGAAGGAAGGAAGCGCGCGAGAACGAGTGGACTCCCTAGAATGTCCACTGAGGGACAGGCTCCTAAAGAGGCAGCTCCAGCTCCCGAAAAGGCAAGTCCTCACGATCCCAGCACGTGCAGCTTGAGCAGTTGTGAAAATTGTGGCCAATGCATTAAGCCCCGTGATCCTAACCTTGGCGACATCTCCCCCCACAGGATGGACGATTGTGATGATAGTGACTGCTCTGAATGTGGTGGTATGGGAGTTGGTCAAATTGAAGACCCCCATAGGCAGTCGCGGCTTGGAAGATTGCCCTGATTGTGTAAACAAATTAAGTAGTTGCTCTGTTAGCCTCTTTCGATCTGTCCGTCCTCGTCTCGTCCCTCTGTGCACACCGACCAACCGACCAACCGACCAACACAAAACAGACCAAGATGCCACTGGGCACACGGACAGAAGGAAAGGGTCAGTCGTGTCACGACTTTGGGGCAGGTGTGCAACACAAAGTTTACTCAGTCACGGTCTCCATCTATTCTTGTCTCGATTCTCGCGCCAGGCAGTCCACACGATTCAAAAACTGGGGTTTCAAAGGAACGGCTACTTTGAAACGAGAGCACCAAGTTGGCGTTTTCCGAGGCTGGTGTTGTTGAGGCAGTGGCGCGACACTAGCTCACCAAAAAGCAATCACAAATCTTGCTTCTGCGACATCTCTTCTGCCTGTCGCTGTCCAAGCCTCGCTCTTCTTCTTTTCTGTGTCCAACCAAGAAGCAATTAGTAGCCCATCTACCATGCCTCCAAAGAAATCGAATGCTCGCGGTCGTCCAAAGGCAGGGGATAGCAGCTCTCCTCCTCGTCAAAGACCCAAACGAAACGCTACAACTCCGCCATTGTTCCAGCCCGTGGTGCCACCGGCTCAAGAATCTCCAGAACGCTGCGAGCCACACGAGCACACCAGCGGCAGACAAATACTGAACCGATTCCTGCAACATCCCAATGCCGATTCCTCTGGTGCTCGTCACAACGGAACACCGGTGCAGGCTCGTCTCACAGTGCATGGGCGTCACAACAAGATTTTTGAAGCCAACTTGGCAAGGTTCAGCAACCCGTCTGTCGAACAGTTGCTGCTCCCTTCAAGCTCGCACCAGAACAAGGCTTCCACCGGATACGACTTAGACAACCACACACCTGGCCATGGAAGCCCCCCTCATGGAAGTCGCGGCAGTGATTCGCCTGGAGATGATGGAGACGACGACCCCCCTCCTCCACCTCCCTACCAGCCACCGCAGGGTCCCAACGGCGGTGTCATTGACTGCGGTCCACCTCCCCAGCCTCCACAGGGACCGAATGGTGGGGGTCGTTTCGTGCGCTCCCCTCCCTACCACCCTCCGCAGCGTCCCAACGACAATGTCTTTGACTACAGTCCACCTCCCCAGCCTCCACAGGGACCGAATGGCGAGGGCCATTACGCGCGCTCCTTGGGAGGACTTCGTTCGTCGAGCAGCATAGATGACGCGACCATGGCACTGGCAGTGGACGTCTCCTTGAGGCACTTCCGCAGCTCACACGCTGATGATTTTGACACAGGCGACAGCACAGCGGCTGATGCCGCCTTCCCCAATGACTTCCCCAAGCCTCGCACACAGGAAGAGGACAAATTGCACCTCGCCAAAGCCACTGTCAAGAGCCTTGAAGATAGCGCGACCGTGCAGAAGAAGATCATTGTCAAACAAGGCACATCCACCTGGACGAAGACAGGTTCAAGCCCCAACGATCCCCTGTTGGTGGAGAGCACAGATGACGAAGAGGAGCGCAAACCCAAGGCCGCTGGTGGTTGCAAGCCAAAGAAGGACACTGTCAACAAGAAGGAAGACGACAGTGACCAAGGTGGTGGCGGCCGCACTAGGAGTGGTGGCAACCCTCCGTCTAGAGTTGGATCAGTAGCATTCACCCCTGGTGGCAGCCGCGGTTTGGGCACCACCCCCTCTGGTGCCAGCCCTGGAGGGCAAGTGGACAACCCTGAATTCCCCAGCAACTTCGGCGTGTTCCATTGGCCAACCGAAGACAACGTCAACATTTCATTCAAGTACTCAGCCCTCGACGGCAACATCCACTGTGTGTCGGCAGCCTCCCTCATCGCCGCCCACGACAAGAGTGGCAATGACTTCACAGCTCCACCCCCAATCCTCTCGGCGGCTCTGGCCCTGGTAGTGCCACTCCCCGAGACTCCCAAGAGACTGCGAGGTGGACTTGCAGGCCACAGTGGAACTGGTGCATCGGACGCGGACAATGAGCAAACCGAAGATGACAGTGGAGATGAGGTGGAGACTTATTACGCCACCAGCCACTACGAAACAGGACGTGGATCGCCAGCTATGTTCCCCCATGGGCCTCGCCCAGACGGCAGCATTCCTGGAGTGGATGCTGGTGCTGGAGGACGCTGGAGGGACAGTGCCGTGATGCAGCACCAACAGGCTGCTCGCGATGGTCTTGCAGCGCCGCCTTACCTGCCCTACGAGGAAGACCGCACCATTCGACCTCATTGTCGATTCTATCCCTACCTTGCAGGAGTGGATAACCCTCGGTACTGGCAGCTTTGCCTCAACAGGCTCGACTATCACCTCAGGAGTGATCTCCTTCCCTCTTCCATCGTGGACAGTGGGCGGTACTCCGCACAGCGGTCAGGGCTGCTTTCGCAGCAAAGGGCTTACATTAGGTGCATTGTGGCTTTGACATCTCTCCATGTCGCCCTGGGGCCTGGCACTATCATCAACCCCTCCTCAGCTTCGATAAACTCCATGCTGGTGGCCACCAGTCCAGAGACTAGAGATGCGGGGGTGAAGGCTCGCTCATTTTGCAACGTCGTTTGCAACCAGCTGGACCTGCGTGGGGTGGCCCTCCTAGAGGTCTTGGACCTAACAGTTGGACGATCCATCCAGCGACTGCGAAGTTCCATGAAAAAGGATGGCATTTGGGGCGCCGGTTTCTTGCTGAAGCATCCTCGACCGAGAAACACGAAAGGCATGTACCTTGACCATTTCCTTGCTCTAGATGAGATGCTCGTCAGCAGGGCTTTCAAGGATCATCTGGAGACGGGGAACCAAGCCAAGATGCGCCTCACTGAAGCTGAGTGGTGCCGTCTCCGCCTCAATCCCGCCTTCCATGATCTCAACGGCTTTGGGCATGCCACCGTGGGTGGACACTTGGGTTGAGTTGGGGTCACCAAGTTTGCTTCCCATCATTGTCTCCAGAAAGAAAAACAACAGCGCAGCTGCCTCTTCGAGGGATTGACACAGCTGTCACTAGTAGAACAGACCTTGGGTCCATTAGGATTATAAAATTAGCGTGCATTTCTGAAAAAAATCATTGGCCAAAAGCCCTCTCTTTTCACTTCTTTGGCGGGAACAAGGGTTCCCTCATCATTATGGCCTTGGCCGGGGATCTGCTGCTGGGTGGATGCTCACGGTCGGCGACATACTTCGCACAATTGGGGAGGCCAAACTTCTTGACGTACTTGATGGAGAAGATATCCTCGAGGACAGACTTCATTTTCTCTTTCAGGTCCTTGTTCATCACGTCATTGACCCCCTGCCTGTCCAGGTAGAGAAACCCCGGCGTTCGCTGTCGGTGCTCCAACAGGATTTCCTCTCCAGCTTCTTCTATCTCTTCGTTCCTCTCATACAAAAAGCATGGCTCCAGGAGGCAGTTAATGCAGAACCCTGATCCTTCCGCGTACTTGGTTGGACGTGGTCTCCCGTAGTTCCTTGGAACGTAGCAGGACCTGCCGAGGCTTTTCCTGAACCTACACTTCTTCAAACTGTAGCCCTGGAAATTCTTCTCAGGCCTCTTCTTCTTAGCGACTTTCTTGAAGTGGGCATCAATCTTCGGCTGTGGATCCCTCTCTGGCTTCCGGCAAACATTGCCCAGCTTAAAGGAAGTCGGAGTGGTCTTCGTCTGCGTCTTCTTTCGGTGGGCCATTTTCCTTAACTGCTCTTGTTGATGGTTTTCAGACGCCAAGGCATTTAAGGCGTTTGTTTTGTGATTTTGTGAGGCCAAAACATCGGGGGGCCTGGTGAGCTCTAAAGGAGCTACGCACACTTCCCACCACCCTCTTTTGAAAAAAAAAACTGCCACCACGTGCTCCCCCCACCCCCAACGACTACTACTCTTTTCCCTAAGTAGGGGGGAAGACAGACCAAGGGTGTTCCTAAGTGAACCCACGCTTCAAACACATTCAAATGCAAGCGATAACAGTTCAAACTCTGACGTGCCCCAACGGGTGCCATTGCATTGGCACTTTCCACGACAACCAACCCATGGGGGGTGGACCCAAGACAGAGGTGAGCACCAATGCAGAATTCAAATGACTCTAGAAATGGAACACTAGCGGTTCAAAAATTCAAAAAGCATCAATGGCAGTCACCAGTTGCCTCCGTGGCACCCAAAGGGACATATTCAAAAAGGTTCTGGATCAAAGAAGAAGGCCACAAACAGAGGGCCCCCACTTCCTGAAAGGACAAAAGC
>JAVCKV010084222.1:0-21121 GCA_032274145.1 Herpochondria borealis | reverse complement strand
ATAGTACGATTGAGGTGAAAAGTAAGTTGAATGAGGGGACGGCATTTATGTTTCAGTTGCCTGCTTATTCGCAGTAATTAAATTAAATAGATTTATTAAAATTACAAAGGCTCAAAAGCACGAAGATTTTTTTCTTTGTTTTTTTGAGCCTTTGTGGTTTTGTAAAGAAAGAAAATTTTAAAAAGTAAACCGCATATTCAATCTCATATTCCTTCCCACTTCATCCGAAAAATACCGCAACCGATTCAGGTAATCTCGATACTTCACATTCAATAAATTATCCACTTTAAAACCAACCTTCAATTTATTTTCTCCTACGGAAAATTCTCTTCCTGCCTGAAAATTTAACAAAGTATACGCATCTGGTGGTAATAATAAATCTTGCTCCGCAGTGATTCTATTTTGTTTGAAAAAGTAAGAACCATTCAAACTCAAAGAAGTGTTTTTTAGGAAATTTTCCTTAGAAAAAATATAAGAAATGGTCGTTGAAATATTGTCTGATGGAATATTAATAAGTGCTACATCATCGGTCAAATTATTGCCTCGGACGATAGCATACTTCGCAGTGATATTCCAATTAGGTTGCGGTTCGTATTTTAACAATACATCTACGCCAGAGATATTTGCATTAGTTTGTTCATAAATAAAAACTGGAAACGCACCACGAATCGTCAATCGAAATTCTTCTTGCGGTTGCAAATAAATAAAATCCTGAACATGCTGAAAGTAACCTAAGAATTGAAAAAATAGTTTTTCTTTCGAAACTATATCAAATGAAAGCGTTGCCTTCAATGACTTTTCCGAATTCAAATCAGCATTCCCTTCTTCAATTCCACTGACTCCTTGGTGCAATCCTGAACTATACATTTCATTGACTTCAGGTGCTCGCAATAAATATCCTAAATTAAAACTTGTTTTGAATTCATGATTGGGTTGGTATTTTAATCCACCTGAAATCGCAAAATTTTGAAATAAATGAACTGGTCTCACTATGGTCCTTGGAATAGTGTTTGAAACAGTAACAATTTTCAATTGACGTAAATCGTAACGTCCACCAAATTCGTAAGACCATTGTGAAGGAGTATTGTTTTGTAAAATAAAATAAACTCCTGTATTGAATGAATCATAGTTGGGGATCAATGGAAGAATACCTGTGCCTTGTTCATTGCCATTATCAACATAGGTGAATTGTAAACCTGTTTTTAAGAAAAAATCATTAATAAAACTTCCATTATAAGCTGCTTCAAAAAAATGAGAAAATTGATTTAAACTTAATGCTGGAATATCACTTCGGTCACCTCTTCGAATATCGAATTCTTTTCTTTGATTCCATTGACCGCCATATTTAAACTTCACTAATTGGTCATTGCTTAAAGAATATTTGGTTAATGATTTTAATAGGTGATGAGTGACTAATTGTCTTGGAGGAGCAATGTTATAAGAAAATTTATCCTCGGTGAAAAAAGGAATATCTCGACCAATTGCTTCCTGTAAGTCTGTCAGATTTCCAATATGTGATCCACGCAAAACACCAATTTCTGTATTAAACAGGCTGTAGTATAATTCACTATCCCATTGACTATTCCATTCTTTGTCGAGTTGTAAAGCGATATTGTTTTCTTTTTTTCCTGTATTGGTTAGGAAGTAATCTGGTGTGTGTGTGTCGCCTTTTCGTTTTAAACTTCCTGAAATTCGCCATGCGCCCCAATCATTATTTTTTTCTAATCGAGCATTTAATGTATGTCCTAAACCATTCGTTTCGAAAGTGTAATTAGTCTCGCCATGTAAGTGTGGGTCTTCACTAATATGTGCAGCTTCAACTAAAACGACACTCCCTAAAGAGTTGCCTCCAAAAGCCAAAGCACTCACCCCTTTAACTACCGAAAGGTGGTCTGCTACAAAAGGGTCAATCTCTGGTGCATGATCGTTTCCCCATTGTTGTCCTGATTGTGTAATACCATTGTTAAGTATCGCAACTCTGTTTCCATACAAACCATGAATCACAGGTTTGGAAATACCACTTCCATTCCGCAAGACACTTACGCCTGCAATACTTTCTAAAATATCTGAAATATTTTCGTTACTCTCTTCGGTAATCGTTGCTCGATTTATCGTATTACTTACGGCAGTAGAATTCTCTTCTTTGCTACCATGTACTACAACTTCATCCAATAACTCATCATGATGACCTAAATAAAAATTGATGAGTGTATCTTTTTTTATAGTAAAAAAAATCTCAACTGTTTCGCAACCAATATGACTAATCGTAAGATGATAGTCATTAGGACAAATGTTTTTTATTTCAAAAAAACCATCTTCATCGGTAACCGCTCCTTTCCCTATTCCCTCAATAAAAACATTTGAAAATTCCAACGGAATAGACGTGCCTTTGTCCATCACTTTTCCAGAAAGAGAAAGCGAACAATCTTGTGCTTGAATACTTTTCGAAAAAAATAACAAGATAAATACGACTTTCAGGACAACCTGTCCTGAAAGTCGTAATGATATATTTTTGAATGAAATCAATTGTTAGATTTTATTGGACAGTAACATCAAAAGTCACTTCAATATCTGTTTCACCACCTGCATTAGTTACATCACCACTTGCTACACCAGAAGCAGATTTATCTGGTTGGTGACGAAGGATGATAGTAAGTTGTCCAGTAGAAGCATCACCTGTTTCTAATGAAGTAGTTAATCCTACAGGGTTGTTTTCAGAATCTTGATCTGAATATGTTACTGTAGCATTGAGCGCACTGCTAGGTGTAAAGAAAACTTGGTGGTCTTCATCTTCCTCTTGAATTTCTTCAGTTATATTTTCTGTTGGAGATACCGATTCGTTTAAGAATTTGGCAGTACCGACATATGTAGTATTAGCAGTTAATGTTCCCCCAGTGATAATAGGGTCATCGCCACCGTCTCCGTCCACATCTTGAAATGATAATGTTACAACTTCACCAGCGGTTGAAGTAAGTGTGTAATTTAATGTAGTAATTAATTCCTCTTCGCAATCTGTACAAATATCATCATCGTTACAAGAAGTAAGGAATGAAAAAGCGAAAAGAGATAGGATTAAAAATAATTTATTTGAAAATTTCATCGTACTTAATTTTTTAATTTTTGAAAAATAGAATAGCTGTTCAGTATAAGATTGGCGGTAGCACGAAGCTATACTTCGTGACATATTTAAAGTGACACGAAGCATAGCTTCGTGCTACCGCAAGACTTATGCTGAACAATTAAAAAGAATTTATAAAATAGAAAATTAAGCTGCTTCGGGAGGACCTCGAAGAGAAATAGAAGGGTAACGAAATCGAGTGATTTTTAAATCCTTGAAAAAAGGAATATGATTAGGGGTAGAATAAACATTTATATGTTCTACCTCTTTTTTTGTAGTATAAAATTTTGCAAATAAAGCATCACATAAATCACAATGTTGTCGTTCAGGAATTAAATGTGTTTTATGATCACAACCTTGAATATCATTATTATGATAGACTTTTTGATGACAAGGAGAGATTTCTATCTCAACCGAACAATGCTGATGTGCATCATGGTGATGATCAAAGACAAGATGAAAACTATCAAATAAAATCGCACTAATATAAATACCCAGTAGCAATGCTACAGTTAAGTATCTAAAAATAATAGTATGGATTTTATTCTTCTTCATTTATTAATAAGTATCGCTAATAGAGTGTATCCCCTATGTCTACTTGTTTGATATTAATATAATGACAAAAGTAGTGAAATTATTATTTTAAAAATAAAAAAACCGACATCACATTAAAGTGATGTCGGCTAGCCTTAACAAAATAGTTTTTTGGCAATTATAATCTCAATGTCTTATTTACTAATTTTTACAAATTGTTGACTTGTAACATTTTCCTTTCCTCTGATAGTTAAGTAATAATTACCATTATCCAAATGGTTAATATTCAATCGAATCGTTTGACCTTCGATATCCTCACCATCATAACTTTGACTGAAAACAATCTGTCCTAATGTATTTTGAATTTGGATTAAATTATTTCCTTCTAAAGAAACATTGTCCTCGAAATTAATATTCAATACATCTGAAGTTGGATTAGGGAAAATTTCTGCTTTGAAAGAAGTAGTAGAATTTGTAACTAGATTGTTATTGTTACCTCCATTAAATGGAGCCACAATAGTTCTATTAACTTCTATCGCATCAGAAAGGCTATAACATCCTACTAAATCCGTCATTGCATTGTTACCAACTTCAGCTCCTTGTAACCCATCATCAAAAGATAGGTGCCAGATTAAACAAGTCCCTGCACCTGCACCATCAAAATCAACTACGCTAGGCATAGGAGGTAATCCTAAAATCATTCCTTGGTCATCTGTAACAACCCATTGGCTGTTTTGTCCTTGAGAATTCGCTAGAGTAATTGACCCCGCAGGAATCATATCAGGGATACCATCACCTACGCTGAATTCAAAAGGTCCACCGAATAATTTACCGCCATTTGCTTGACAAGCACCACTATTAGTTCTCACTACTTCGATTGCATCAGAAAGACTATAACATCCAACTAAATCCGTCATAGCATTGTTACCAATTGCTGCACCTTGTAAACCGTCGTCAAAAGATAAGTGCCAGATTAAACAAGTACCTGCACCAGCGCCATCAAAATCTACAACACTTGGCATAGGAGGTAAACCTAAAATATATCCTTCATCATCTGTAACCACCCACTGACTGTTTTGTCCTTGAGAGTTCGCTAAAGTAATTGAACCAGCAGGAATCATATCAGGCGTACCATCTCCAACATTAAATTCAAAAGGTCCACCGAATAATTTACCACCATTCGCTTGACAAGCACCTGTATTAGTTCGGATAACTTCTACCGCATTAGAAAGGTTATAACAACCTACCAAATCCGTCATAGCATTGTTACCAATTGCTGCACCTTGTAGTCCATCATCAAAAGACAAGTGCCAAATTAAACAAGTCCCTGCACCTGCACCATCAAAATCTACAACACTCGGCATAGGAGGTAATCCTAAAATATATCCTTCATCATCAGTAACCACCCATTGGCTGTTTTGTCCTTGATTGTTTGCTAAAGTAATTGAACCTGCAGTAATCATATCAGCAGTACCGTCTCCTACATTAAATTCAAATGGACCACCTGTTAAAGCACCACCATCAGCTTGACAAGGAGATGTTCTAATCACTTCTATAAAATTGTCAGACAAATCAAAACAGTCATCTGTCAAAGCAACAGTTGCTGCATTGTCTCCAACTTGTGCAGTGATTGTTCCAGTATAAGACAATCCCCAAACTCTACAAGTACCAGCAGGAGCGCCTTCGAAATTTTGACTATTGCTTGGAGGAATTCCAAGTATATTGTTATCAGCATCAGTTACTACGTAAGTAAATTGTGAATTAGAATTTCCAGCATGTTGGAAAAATATTTCATCATCAATGCCATCTCCTACCGTAACGGTTACAGAAGTTTCACCGTTGATTGTTTCAACTGTTCCACCTTCAGGAGTATCTCTAATGATTTCAATGAAGTTTTCTGAAAGTTCATAACAATCTGTTGACAAAGATTTATTGAAAACATTATCACCTGCAAAAAGTGTTAAATCACCAGTATAAGACAATCCCCAAACTTGACAGTTCCCAGCAGGTGCACCATCAAAATCAGCCATCGCCCCAGGAGGAAGACCTAAAACATTTCCACTATCATCAGTAATTACATATCGGTAAGCAGCAGGAGAACTAGACACATGTGTAAACATTACTACATCTGCATTTCCATCTTGCGTACAAGTGTAACGAGTTGTCGCACCAGAAGGCATTGCAACTGTTCCACCATTTACATCTGTTCGAGTAACTTGAATAAAGTTGTCAGACAAATCAAAGCAACCACTTGAAAGTGTTGTCGTTGCTGCATTGTTGCCCATCGTTGCACTTAATGCACCTGAGTAAGACAATCCCCAAATTCTACAAACACCAGCAGGTACACCTTCAAAATTAAAATCAGAATCACTTGTTTGACCTAAGATATTATTGTTTGCATCTGTGATTAAGTAAGTATAAGCTGAAGTAGAAGTAGTCGCATGTGAGTAAGAAATCACATCTGCATTTCCATCAGTTGTACAAACCGTAACTTCATTGTTACCACTATTGTTTGAAATCGTTCCACCTTCTGCAACATCTCTTACCACTCTTACAGGTGAAGAGAAATCCCAACAGTCACTTGAGAATGTTGTACTAAAAATATTATCTCCAGCTGTCGCTAAAATATTTCCAGTATAACCTACACTCCACGCTAAACATGTTCCTACACCAGCACCTTCAAAATTTTGAGAGTTTCCAGCAGGTAATCCTAAAATATTATAATCTGCATCTGTAATTACTAATTGGAAATTTCCAACTACATCAGCAGTTGTAAAATCAATGATGTCATCGTTACCATCTCCAGGGCAAGTGTAAACTGTACTTGCGCCACCTGCAGAAATATTTCCACCCACAGGAGCAATTCTATGTACTTCTACAAAATTAGAAGACAAATTAAAACAGCCATCAGTCAATTGAGTTGTTGCTGCATTGTCTCCAACGTTAGCAATAATTTCACCTGTAAATGCTAATCCCCAAACTCTACAAGTTCCAGCAGGAGCACCATCAAAATTCTGTGCATTCGCAGGAGGAATTCCAAGTATATTGTTATTTTCATCCGTTACTACATATCGGTAATTAGAAGAAGAATTGGAAACGTGTGCAAATTCAATGATATCTGCGATGCCATTTCCAGGGCAAGTATAAGCCATTGTTTTACCACCAATTGTACTTACTGTACCACCATCAGGTGCATCTCTATTTACTTCAACAAAATTAGATGATAAAGTAAAACAACCATCTGATAAAGCAGTAGTTGCAGCATTGTCACCAGCCGCAGCGGTGATTGTTCCAGTATATGATAATCCCCAAACTCTACAAGTACCTACACCAGCACCTTCAAAATTTTGGCTATTGTCAGAAGGAATTCCAAGTATATTGTTATTGTCATCTGTAACTACGTAAGAGAAATTCGCAGTAGAATTATTAGTATGCATAAATTCGAAGATGTCATCAATGCCATCTCCAGGGCAAGTATATAAAACAGTTTCACCACCAACAGTTGCAACGGTTCCACCATCAACACCACCTGTTCGAGTTACTTCAATGAAGTTTTCTGAGAGACCATAACAACCTGTTGACAAAGTTTTATTATCGATATTGTCACCAGGGAATAAAGTCATATCACCCGTAAAAGATAATCCCCAAACCCTACAAACGCCAAGACCTGCGCCGTTGAAATCTAAAGAATTTCCAGGAGGTAATCCAAGTACATTGTTATTATCATCTGTTACAACATATCGGTAACTTGAAGAAGAACTAGACACATGTGTAAACTCAACTACATCAGCAGTCGCATCACCTGCACAAATCGTCAAAGCATTTCCACCATTTCCATCAGCAACCGTTCCACCATCTACATCAGTTCGAGTTACTTCAATAAAGTTATCAGATAAATCAAAACAGTCATCAGACAAATTAGTTGTAGCAGCATTGTTACCCATTGGTGCAGTTAATGTACCAGAGTAAGACAATCCCCAAATTCTGCAAACACCAGCAGGAACATCATCAAAATTGAAATTCTGTTGGTTAGTCATTCCTAAAATATTATTATTTGCATCAGTGATAAGATATGTGTATGCACTGTTAGAATTATTTTGATGTGTGAAAGTTACATCATCAGGATAAGCATCCGTCGTACAAACTGTAATTTCATTACTTCCTCCATTGGCAGTAATTGTTCCGCCATCAGGCATATCTCTAACCACTCTTACTAGATTGGTAGAGACTTGAAAGCATTCATTTGAGAAAGGAGTACTAAATAGGTGGTCGCCCATCTGTGCCGTAATGTCTCCAGTATAAGAGATGCCCCAAACCAAACAAGTTCCAGTACCAGCACCTTCGAAATTAAAAGTATTACCCGGAGGGATTCCAAGAATGTTAAAAGCCAAATCAGTAGCTACGTAAGCATAGTTCGTCGTTCCAGTTCCGTCGTTCGTTAAGTCAATCAAGTCATCCATGTTGTCACCAGGACAAGTGTAAACGGTTGTTTTTCCGTTGGTCGTTTCGATAGTTGTGTTTTCGCATTGCGCATTTAATTGAACATTAAAAGCTAAAAGGAAAAGCACACTTAATAAGTGGGTAAAGTTTAATTTCATTATTAATGCTTTTTTGTTTTGAAAATATTTAATAGGAGTTATATCCCGTTCTTGAAAACAATATTAAATGAAGTGGGGAGTGAAAAATGTATGATTTAAGACAGTAAGAGCATCAGGATGTTTTGATGAAAATCTTATATTGGTCTTTATTTTTTTTATAAAAAACTGATAACCAACGTATAGTGGAGATTTTTTTTGTTTTTGAAAAATTGATGTGACAGTAAGTTTAGGCTTCTGTGATAATTCTGTGATATTTAGGAGGGGATAAATATTATTTTTTATCACAAAGACTCGAAGGCACTAAGTTTAAAAATTCGTTTCTTTGTGCCTTCGAGTTTTAGTGGTTTAAATTTCATCAAAAATCACTTTGCTTTTGCAAAAGAAATTTAAAAATAACAATGGATCAAATATTAAAATACTTCCCTAATCTTACTGAAGAGCAAAAAAATCAATTTGCTCAGCTAGGTGATTTATACACCGAGTGGAATGCGAAAATTAATGTCATCTCAAGAAAGGATATTGAGAATTTATATGAAAAGCATGTACTGCATTCTTTGACTATAACAAAACTCGTACATTTTAAAGACGATGCTGATATTTTAGATTTAGGAACAGGTGGAGGATTTCCTGGCATTCCTCTAGCGATTCTTTTTCCAAATGTAAATTTTACCATGGTAGATGGTACTAAGAAAAAAATTACCGTTGTACAAGAAGTTGCCAATGCCTTAGGTCTAAAAAATGTCAAGGCTGAACAGATGCGTGCAGAGGAAATGAAAAATGTAAAATTTGATTTTGTAGTCACTCGTGCCGTGGCGACTTTAGACAAGTTGATGTTGTGGAGTCGAAAATTAATAAAGAAAGATAGTATGCATGCTTTGCCTAATGGCTTGATTGCATTGAAAGGTGGGAATCTTCGAGACGAAATTAAATTATTACCCAAAGGAGATTATAAGGAGATTTATGCGATTAGTGATTTTGTGGAAGGAGAATTTTTTGAAACGAAATCTGTCGTTTACGTGCAAGGGTAAAAAACGGTAGACGATAAACGGCAGACGATGATATCATCGTCTGCCGTTTGTCGTCTACCGTCCATCGTAAATCTAGGTCGCCGTCAAATCCAATTTATCTAAATTTTCAAAATTCTTAAAATCAGGAAAAGCAAGTTTTGCTTCCTTCACTGTTTTTAAAAATAAATCATCTTGTTTTAAGTGATAATGACACAATGCTTTATTGTAAAGTATATCTGGTTGTGCGCCAAATTTATGAATTGAAAAGGCAAAGAAGTTTAACGCATTTTGATAAAATCCAAGTCCATATAACATCCCTCCAATTTCAAAAGCCAAATCATGCGGTTCTCCTATCGAAAAATACATTTCCCAAACGAGATACATTGCCTTCGCTAAACGATTTCTTTCATTCGTTGAAATTTGTTGAGCCACTTGTTTGATACGTGGCAGAATTGCAATAAATAAATTAGAATCATAAGCACTCAATCGCATCATACTAAACATTTCAGGAAGCGTCATCTTTGCGATGTTCTTGTAAGTAAACTCTTTGAGTCCGTTATAATCATCGGGTCCAAAATCATCGACAAAATGTTTATAAGCGATTTTGGTATCCGTATAAGTATCTGACTCAGGTAAAAACATTAGACAACCTAATTCTAAATGTAAAGTAGAAAAGGAAGGGAACAAAGCTTGGCCACCATGTTTTTTACAGTAAGCTCCGAGTGCATGATAGTTTACCCAAAAAGAAAGACTTCCATGAGTAATCATTTCAGGTTCTTCTGGTTTTACGATATCATGTAACTCATGATATCCTTTATCCATTGAAAGTACGAGAGCTCCTTTTTTCGACAATTGCTTTAAATGTTCAATACATTCAAAACTTTTAGTTGGGAAAAATATATAAGTGTCAGAGACGGAGGTTCGATAATCTTCTATAATTTCATTTAAAATTGGATTATCATAACAAGGCTTTTCCAAAGGGAAATTATAATAAATTAATTCTAGATTTTTTATTAAAGTAGTGGTGTCCATTTCTTCAGGATTCTCCTTACTTTCTAATGAGATGGAACAAGTGGAGGCTTTTTTATCTTTAAAATAAAAAAGATCCATTGGAAGAGAATCAAAGAAATAATTGGCAAGAACAACCAATGGTTGATCTAAATCCTGAGGCTTAATTATTTTTTTAGAAAAACGTAAGTCTAATGTTGTGCTTTCTACTGCGTCAAAATAAGCAACGTCTAAATTACCCTTTTCAAAAAAATCCTGAAATTGTGGATGCGCTAAAAAGAAATTCAGACTATCCTCCGAAATATCACTTAAGACATAACAATACTTTGGCAGATTTAATTTTACTTGTCCAATCAATCGTTCTAAATGTTGGAGAATGTGAAAAGCTAACCGACCATGCCCTGCACCCATTTCTAAAATATAGACGGTTTCGTCTGTTTGTCCCTTTGTCGCCAAATCTTTTAAGAACGCAAAAATTAAGGCAGCATAAGTTTTTCCAACCAACGCATTACTCGTCAGGTTGTGGGGAACGACACCTGACCGCCAAGCCTCAACACCTGTCTGTTGATAATAGTCTCGGTTCAATTGCCAGATTAAACTTTCCGAAAAAGGTTTGATAGAATCCATTTGATAAGTGGTTGTGTTGTCCATAGTATGAGTTGAGATTTGGTTACATAATGCATCCATGACTCAGTCAGCTTGTACTATGAAAAGAGGGGTAACGATAAATAGTATAAACAAACAAAGTTTGAAAATTGAGTGCGAAGGTAATGATTATTTGATAAGTGGACTTTTGAAAGCAACTTTTAGCCTTATTTAAGGTCTTTTGAGAAGAAGAGATATTGTAAGAAATGAGTTGTATTTACCCTTTGTTTCCTACCTTATTTCCTATATTTACCGAACAAAAATTTTAACAAAATGAGAAGAACCTTACAACTACTCTTGGTTTTAATCGCAGTATTGTTTGTACATCAAGCAACTGCTCAAGAGACTTTCCAAAGAAATGGTGTTTATGATGAACGGGAAGGCTTATACGCTTTTACCAACGCAACCATTTACAAATCCTTTAATGAAAAAATTGAAAACGGTACTTTAATCATCAAAGATGGAAAAGTATTGTTAATTGGAAAAGCAGTCAGCGTCCCTCAAGGGGCAATGGTCGTCGATTTAAAAGGAAAATATATTTATCCTTCTTTTATTGATGCGTATTCGACTTATGGAATTCCTGAAGCGAAACGTGGCGAAGGCGGCGGTTGGAATCGACCAATGCAATTTTCAAGTAAAAAAGAAGGTGCTTACAGTTGGAACCAAGCATTGAAGCCTGAGTTCCGAGCACACGAACATTTTACAACAGACGATAAAGCAGCAAAAGATTATCGTAATGCTGGATTCGGAACGGTGATGACGCACCAAGCAGATGGCATTAGTCGAGGAACTGGAGCAATTGTTTTATTGGGTGAAGAACGAGAACATATGATGTTACTAAAAGAAACTGCTTCTCATATTCTTTCCTTTAAAAAAGGAACGTCGCCACAAAATTACCCAGGTTCTTTGATGGGCGGAATTGCATTGTTACGTCAAACTTATTTGGATGGAAAATGGTACGCGTCTTATGGTAAAAAAGAAATGACCAACATTTCTTTAGAGGCTTGGAATGAAGTGGCTAATTTGCCTACTATTTTTGATGTAAGAGATAGACTAGAAAGCATGCGTGCTTCTAAAGTTGGAAAAGAGTTTGGAAAAAAATATATCATTAAAGGAGTGGGGGACGAGTACCAACGATTGGATGCTTTAAAAGCAACAGGTAATTCATTTATCGTTCCTGTTAATTTTCCAGAAGCATTTGATGTAGTTGATCCTTTTGATGCGATGTCAGTTGATTTGGCAGATATGAAGCATTGGGAATTAGCGCCGACTAATTTAAGTCGGTTGTCAAAAGCAGGAATTGAATTCGCAGTAACGGTTGATGGTTTAAAAAAGAAAGGAGATCTTTTAAAGAATCTTCAGAAAGCAATCAAGCATGGTTTGTCGGAAGAAAATGCATTGAAAGCATTGACGCATACGCCTGCAAAAATGTTGAAAATTTCTGATAGAGTTGGAAGTTTGAAAGTTGGTCACGTGGCTAATTTTATTATTTCCTCTGATAATATTTTTAAAGAAAAAACTAAAATCCATCACAACTGGGTACGTGGTAAAGCTTTTGTTATGAAACCATTAGACGAACCTGATTTTGAAGGTGTATATGCACTTAAGGTCGGAAATGAGAATCATAAATTAATGGTGGACAAAGATGGTAAGATGAAAATCGAAGTGAATGATTCTACCAATATAGACGTTAAGCACAGTTACTCGAATGGAAATATTTCATTGTCATTTACCCCTACAAAAGAAGAAAGTAAAGTCTATCGTTTGTCGGGTGGAGTAGATGGTAAAGAGTGGGCAGGTCGAGGAACTTTGATAGATGGAACATGGACAAGTTGGACTTCAACTTATTCAAGTCCGCTTAAAGAGAAGGCAGATGAAAAAGATAAAGATGGTAAAGGCAAGGGGAAAAAAGGTAAGAAGAAAGGCAAAGGAGACAAGGAAGAAGTTGCTGATGCGTTAGGAGAAGTCATCTATCCATTTACTGCATTTGGTTATGAAAAACGACCAACTGAAAATACATGGTTGATAAAAAATGCAACAGTTTGGACGAATGAAAAAGATGGCATTCTTGAAAATGCAGATGTACTTATTCGTAATGGAAAAATTGCACAAGTTGGAAAAGATATTAATGTAGATTTGGGTACACAGATAGATGGTACTGGAATGCATTTGACTTGTGGTGTAATTGATGAGCATTCGCACATTGCAATTTCAAGAGGTGTAAATGAATGTACCGAAGTGAGTACGGCAGAAGTAAGTATTGCTGATGTAGTAGATTCTGAAGACATTGATATTTATAGACAATTAGCGGGAGGTGTAACGACTTCGCAATTGCTTCATGGATCTTGTAATCCAATTGGTGGACAGTCTGCAATTATCAAATTACGTTGGGGATATTCTCCAGAAGAAATGAAATTTGAAGGTGCAGATGGTTTTATCAAATTCGCTTTAGGTGAAAATGTAAAACGTTCTCGTGCAAGCGGTAACAATCGTTTCCCGGATTCAAGAATGGGTGTAGAACAAGTCTATAGAGATTATTTTACCAGAGCAAAAGAATACAAAGCGAACGTAACAAAGACTGGAACTCGAAGAGATTTGGACTTAGAAGTCGTTGCTCAAATTTTAGATAAAAAACGTTTTATCACTTGTCACTCTTATGTTCAATCTGAAATCAATATGTTGATGAACGTTGGAGATGAGATGGGATTCAGAGTAAATACGTTTACGCATATCTTAGAAGGATATAAAGTAGCAGACAAGATGGCGGAGCATGGCGCAGGTGGTTCAAGTTTCTCGGATTGGTGGGCATACAAATTTGAAGTGAAAGATGCGATACCTTATAATGGTGCGATTATGCATTCACAAGGAGTCTTGACGGCATTCAATTCTGATGATGCTGAGATGGCTCGACGATTAAATCAAGAAGCAGCGAAAGCTGTTAAGTACGGTGGAGTTTCTGAAGAAGACGCTTGGAAATTTGTCACGTTGAATCCTGCCAAGTTATTACACATCGATGATAGAGTAGGGAGTATCAAAACTGGTAAAGATGCAGATGTAGTGTTATGGAATGATAATCCATTATCTATTTATGCTCGCGCTGAAATGACTTTTGTAGATGGTATTAAATTTTGGGATAGAAAAGAAGATGTTGAAAAACAAAAAGCATTAGCGTCAGAAAGAAATCGACTCATCCAAAAAATGCTAGCAGTAAAAAGTGGTGGTGGAAAGACTCGACCAGTAAAAGGTAGGAAAAGTAAAAACTACCATTGCGATGATGCAGACGATGAAATGAGGAATTAGAGATGTGTATATGTTTTTATGTGTATAAGTGTATATGTCCACTCGATATTTACACTTATACACAAAAGCACTTTAACACATTGTCAACACTTTAAAACAATAAAAATGAAATTATTTATAAAAATATTTATTCTTTTAATTTCTGCAAATGTCTTGTTAGCGCAACAGACACCTGCAGAGCCTCAGACGGAGTCGATTGCCATTATGGGTGCGACTGCTCACTTGGGGAATGGCAAAGTCATTCAAAATAGTTTTATCGCTTTTGAGAATGGAAAATTGACTACCGTCGCTGATGCTACGGTAATTCGAATTGATAAAAGCAAGTATGGAAAAATTGTAGAAGCGAACGGTAAACATGTTTACCCAGGTTTTATTTTGCCAGCAACTAATTTAGGATTACGAGAAATTAGTTCAGTCAAAGCAAGTAACGATGATAGAGAGTTAGGATATTTGAATCCACACATTCGTTCAATTATTGCTTTCAATACAGATTCAGAAGTAACGCCGACCATTCGAAGTAATGGAGTTTTGTTGGCGCAAGCGACGCCTAGAGGTGGACGTATTTCAGGTCAGTCAAGTGTCGTAGAATTGGATGCTTGGAACTGGGAAGATGCAGCTTATAAAACAGATGAAGGAATTCATGTCAACTATCCGAACTTTTTTAGTTGGAGTTGGAGGACACGAACGGTTTCTAAAAATAAAGAGTACGATAAGCAAGTCAAAGAATTAGAAGACTATTTGAAGCAAGCCGAAGCTTATGTGAAAAATTCAAATTTGACTTCTAAGAATTTGAAGTTTAATGCGATGAAAGGTTTGTTTGATGGTTCGAAAAAATTATACGTTCATGTGGATTATGTCAAGTCAATTAGTGAAGTAGTTTTGATGACGAAAAAATTGGGTATCACGCCAGTTATCGTCGGAGGAGAACAATCTTATTTGTTGACAGATTTATTGAAGAAAAATAATGTACCAGTTATTTTGGCACAAGTTCATTCTATGCCAGGTACAGATGATTCTGATATTGATCAACCATTTAAGACCCCTAAAATGTTGGCAGATGCAGGAGTATTGTTTTGTTTGAAAATGGATGATGGTCCTGAGCAATCTCGAAACTTACCATTTCAAGCAGGTCATGCGGTAGGTTTTGGTTTGGATAAAGAAGCGGCATTAAGTTCAATTACTTTAAATGCAGCTCAAATTTTAGGAATCGATAAAACGGTTGGTTCTTTAGAAACAGGTAAAGATGCAACGCTATTTATTAGTACTGGTGATGCCCTTGATATTCGTGGAAATAATGTCGAACATGCTTTTATTCGCGGCAAGGAAATTGATTTAGGTAATAAGCAAAAAGCACTTTACGAGAAGTTTATGAAGAAGTATGAGAAGAGGTAATTGGTTATCAGTGATTTGTGATTAGTCCGTCGAACTTAAAGTTTTATTTTTCTTCGAAAAATAAAACAAACAAGTTAGAGCGAACCAATAACAGATTACTAATCATCAATAACTAATAAACTAAAAAAGGCGGAAGTGCAATTGTGCTTCCGCTTTTTCGTTTTAACAAATAAATAAGACTTTTAAAGCGTTATTTACGTCTTAAGGATAAACAAGAGCAGGCAACTGATCGTTATATAATATAAATTGTAATCCTAAATCTGAATATAAATGAAGAAGTATTTTTCAATAATTTTAAGTCTCCTATCCTTTGCCATCATGGCACAGGCACAGCAAGATGTGGAGCGTAAAGAAGAGATGATGATTGATGGACAAGTCGTGACGGCTACCATCATTGGAAATGACACGATGTTTATTGCAGAGAGTTTGGATGCTATTGCTATTTCTTCTCCAAAGAATTTCAAGGATAGAAAAGAATATTTGAAATATCGAAAGTATAAATATTATGCGTCGAAAGTATATCCTTATGGCGCTAAAGCCATTCGAATTTTCAAAGAGGTAGAACATGTGACGAACACGATGAAACCTCGTAAGCGAAAAAAGCATATCAAAAGATTACAAAAAGAATATAAAAAGGAGTTCAAAGAACCTTTGAAAAAATTGACGAAGACCCAAGGAAAAATTTTAATCAAGATGATTGAAAAAGAATTGGATACGCCTTTCTATGATTTACTAAAAGGATTGAGAGGGGGAATGACTGCATCTTACTGGCATCAATTAGCAAAGGTGTATGGTTATAATTTAAAGGAAGGATATACCGCTGGTCAAGATCATATTATGGATATTGTGTTGAATGATTTGGATTTGACAAAGGACGATTAGTAATCATTAACCATAAAATAACAAAGCCGCTACAAATTTAAATTTGTAGCGGCTTTGTTATTTTATGGTTAATGATTGTTGAAGAAAAAGGGATTTGTTCTAATCGACGAACCCCCGATTCCTAAAAGGGGAGTACATTATTCTTTCAATTCAAATGTGGTATAAATTAATAATAGTACTATTTCATTTCAAGAAACAACCAAATATATTGAATCATATCAATGCTTTATGTTTAAGTTATTACCGCATTCCCCTTTCAGGGGCGGGAGGCATGGAATAAAACAATACATTCACGAATGATTCCTGTTTTTGTTTTATTTCCCAAAAAGTCCTTATGTAAATAACATTGGGGATACATTCAAGTACCTAAAGAATTAAACCCATTTGCTAACCACTTTTTCTAAATCATCTAACGAAAACGGTTTGCTAATATAATCACTCATTCCTGATACATAAGCTTTAGCTTTGGCAGTTTCCATTGTCGAACCTGTCAATGCAATAATAGGAATTGCTACACCTTTTGACCTCAATTCTTCTGTAATTTGGTATCCATCTTTTCCAGGTAAATTGATGTCCATCAAAATGAGGTCATATTTTTCTGCATCAATTTTTGATGCAGTAATGATTCCTTCGCTCAAGATTTTAAATTGACACTCCCAACTTTCTAATACATTTTGCATTAATTTTTGACCCATGGCATCATCTTCAAAAACGAGAATTTTCTTTCCTTTAATGAGTTCTCGATATAAGGCATCTTCTATGGGCAAAGTTTGAAACGCTTTGGGTTCGTGTTTTTTATAAGGAAAATCTACGATGAACGTAGTACCTTCGCCTTCCTTGCTTTTGATATTTATTTTTCCTCCATGCAATCGAACTAACTCTTGAACAATCGAAAGACCAAGACCTGTTCCACCAAATTTAGCAGCAATCTGAGTATCTGCTTGTTTGTATTCTTCAAAGACAGTATTGAGTTTGTCTTGAGGAATTCCAATACCTGTATCCCATATTTCAAAACGGATATTCATTTTGTCTTCAAAATCATCCAATTGATAAACACGAATTCCAATGCTTCCTTCTAGTGTGAATTTACTTGCATTATTAAGTAGATTACTTAAGATTTGTTTTAGTCTTAAAGAGTCGCCATAAAAGATTTCTTGTTTCAATTGATTGTCTAATTCAAACGCAATTGATTTTTCTTTTAGTAATATTTGAAAAGCATTTTTAATTTCAATAAGGACCTCACTAAGATTAAATTCTTCTTCATGTAACTCCATGTGACCACCTTCCATTTTTGAGAAATCTAAAATGGAATTCACCAATTTACCCAAATAATCTGCTGAACTAAATAAAGGTTCTAGGTATTTCTTTTTAGTGGTCTCATCAATACTTTCTGCTAGCAGGTATGACATTCCCATAATCGTGTTGATAGGAATTCGAACCTCATGACAAAGATGTGCCAACTGTTCTTTGATGACTTGATGAGAATTCTCTAGTTTTTCTAATTCACTTATGAGAGGTGATTTAAGTTGATTGTCAGGAATACTGACGACTACTCCTGACCATCCACCTTTAAATTCTTTGCCTTTAAAGTCTGGAGATAAAGTTACTTGAAAGGGAACTGTTTTTTCTCCTATGATAAATCTAAAAGTCAATTGAAATTCTCTTTTAGGAGTATTAATTTTTTCCTTAAACTTTTGAGCAGTTTCTCTATTGAGGTAGTCAAAGATATTAGCTCGATATAGATCATAGCCTTCTACCTTCATGATTTTTTTCATTTCTTTATTGGCTAAAATGAAAAAACCACTTGAGCTAATTCGAAATAAACCTGCTGGAGAATTTTCAATTAGACTATGAATAAGTTCTGTTTTTGCATTTAGAAATTTTCTTCCAAATATATTGTCAAAAGAACTTGATGAAGCTGTCATATTTCAGTTTTTTTGGAGGATAATTGATTATGTATTAGGCGGGGAAAAAATTCTAAAAAAAGGTTTTCATGAATTCAGACTTTAGTCTATACCTCATAGTAGTCTAATTATATGCCATGACAAATTGAATGTATAAAACATTCAATGTGAACGAGATACAGATTAAACTGATATATATGTTGTATCAGAATTCTAGATTATAGAATTTTTTCTCAAAATAAAATGAAAGGCGTTACCCAATAAATGGGTTGTAGGTTAGTTACGAGGGAAGGAGTAGTGCGTTTAAATCTCTTTATTTTTTTGCTTAATAATAATATCTATTAACTCATCAAAAGAGAATAATCCAGAAAAAATATGAGCCACATTATCATCACGAGTTAATATTGTAGTTGGTACTTCTTTAATATTAAATTTTTCAACTAATTCAGAACTCTTTTCAAAATCAATCACCATCACCTTATTTAAGTGCAAAGAAAGTTGTCTACCATTTTCTTTTAATGCTTCTAAAAGAATATGAGAAGTACCAGACCATTCTGCACAAAAAATTAAGAGATTGGTCGTTGTGATTTTTTGTGTTATTTGTTCAAAATCTTTTAGGTTATTAACCTTTAAGATTGAGGGGGATTCATTAATCATGAATTTTTAGGTCAATGTGTTTTTTGTAATATAATTGGGTATAAAACTAAGTGCTAACAGTATGCCACATCACATCTTTTTATAAAACATTGATGATTATATTTTTACAAAGCAAAAATAGTTGTAATTATGCTTTTTGAATTCTTAATTAAGATAGAATTCTTAAATATGATAAGGATTGTGCTAAGATATTAAAAATAATAATAATACAAAATGTCATTTTAAAAAATCTTTTCTGAAGATTTTTAATTTCTTCATTTTAGATTCAAGCGTTTGAGAGTTGATATCAAGTAATTCAGCTGCGCCTCCGTTCCCACTTACTTTCCAATTTGCTTTTTTTAATGCCTTAAGAATATGATTTCTTTGAGACTCTTCAAGTGTCTTTAAAGTCTTATTTTTAAGCTTCTTAAATTGGTGTTTTTCTTTTTCTAAAAAGTCAAGATTTAAGATTTGTTGTGGGGTGAGAATCGCAGCTCGTTCAATTATGTTTTCTAATTCTCTTACGTTACCAGGAAAATTGTAGGACAACAATTTTGCCATATCCGTTGGCTGAATTGAAAGTTTGGATTTACCCAATTTTTTTGCAAAACGCTGGGTAAAGAAATTTGCCAAAAGAGGAATATCTTCAGGACGTTCTCTTAAAGGCATATTTTCAATAGGGAATACATTTAATCGAAAAAAGAGGTCTGCTCTAAATTTTCCTTTAGCGACCATTTTCTTTAAATTTCGATTAGTGGCAGCAATGATTCTGACATTCGTGATCATTTCCTCATTTCCTCCTAACCTACTAAATTCTTTTTCTTGAACAACTCTTAAAAGTTTAGCTTGAATATTTAAGGGAAGTTCACCAATTTCATCTAAAAAAATTGTTCCATTATGAGCAATTTCAAACTTTCCTTTTCTCTGACTGATAGCGCCAGTGAATGCCCCTTTTTCATGACCGAATAATTCACTTTCCAATAAATTATTTGACAAGACGGCACAGTTTACTTTTATAAATGGAGCTTTAGCTCTTTTACTCAATCGGTGGATGGCTCTTGAAAGTAACTCTTTTCCAGTACCGCTTTCGCCTAGCAATAAAACGGTAGCATCGGTAGGGGCAACTATTCCTACCAAGCTTAAAACTTTTTTATACTTATCGCTTATGCTAATGATTTCATTGAAATTATAATTGGTCTCATCTTTCAAATCTATTTTCACTACATAATCATTTTCCTTTTTTTGTTCAAAATGATTGATGACAAAAAAGATGTATTCTTTATCTAAATGTTGATGTAGGAAAAGGAAAGTATTAGATGTAATTGAATCATTTGCAGTGGTAGGAATTTCAATCTTAAGATTTAGGGATTGTTTTGTCCTTAGTTCAGGTAATAATTTTTTCCAGCAATCATCACTTAGGTCAGGAATTAAATCGAATATAGTAGTGGAATCTGTTATTTTTTTTATTGGAGCAAATATTTGTCTAGCTTTTTCATTGGTAATTACTAATCTACCAGTAACACTGATGCAAAGAGCACCACTAGTCATACTACGCATAAAAAAATTTGATAAAGATTTTAGACTCATCGTTTTATATAATTTGTAAGGAGAGTATTGAATATGAAAATGAGCGCGTTAGTAGGATAGCTTAAGTTAAGTTATTAATATGAAATGTATCTTTTTTAGGTAATGTTTATGTGACTTAATTTTTAATGAAATATACATGTTTAAATAAATGAATATAAGGACTTTGTTATATTTGTTGTGACTAGGTTTTTGCTATTGTAGAATATTTGTAGAAGTTTAATTAAGTGTTTTTTCTCGATATCGTGTCTTTTTTGATGTAGAGTATAAGTACATCACTATGGTAAATTAGTTGTTCTACTCAATCTACTATCTGCTTTTAGACAGTACGCATTAAATATGTAAAATCGAATGTCTATCTAGGTCTTTGATATTTCCACTAGCTGCAATTAGTCTGGATTCTGACATTTTAAAACATTTAAAATAGACAGACTTGTATTCTACTGAACAATAAATTTTTCTAATATGACTCTTTCCAAAAAGTTGGAGAGAAATTGGCATAAAAAAAGGCGA
>JAVCKV010084111.1:0-60261 GCA_032274145.1 Herpochondria borealis | reverse complement strand
CATATACAAGTGCTGCGTTGGACGGTCAGCAACTTAAGTTTGGAAGCCCTGCAACTAAAAAAATTATAATTGACGACATGGATGTAGTCACACTAGTTTGAAGCCGCCGATGCCGCCCATTAGCGGCTTTTTTTTGTCTTCAAAAGACGACAATTTGTCGTCTTCTATAAATCCAATTCTTGCCTTTAGAACCCACACTGATTGTTGATGCAGCCAGAAACCAAATCAATTGGTGGCAGCGATTCATAAAACCAGCTATCTGATTCCAACAAATCCGCCATGGGGTCTAGCTCGTCTTGAGTGTCCTGAATGATTCGTGGCTTGATGATCACCACTGTCTCTGTGCGGTTGCCATTATCTTCTGTCTTTTTGAACAGATTACCTATCACGGGTACGTTGGACACACCAGGTACTCCCGTGACGTTATCTGTCTTCGTGCGTCGTATGAGTCCGCCAATAAAAATTTCCTCGCCGCTGTTGGCTAACAGGTGCGTGGTTACTTCCGTTGTTTTTTGTACTGGTAGTCCACCGACTAACGAACCGTTTGAAACTTCTGGGTGTACGTCCAACAGAATACGGTCTTGCCCATCAACAGAAGCTTTAACTCGGAGAATGATTCCGGAATCCAGGAACTCGACTGATTCTGTCGTGCTCACACCATTTGTGGTGACAACCTTATAACCCAATTTATCGCCAACGATGACTTCGGCGTCTTGGTCCTCTAAGACTAAGAGCCTTGGCGTTGATAGGGTGCGTACGCGACCACTGGTGCTTAGAGCACTGAGGTAGGCGTTGATGTTGTTTCCCATAAGGTTGAGAAAAAATCCGGAGGTGTCGCGATTTGCGAGTGCAAGAGTACCGAACTCCCCATCCCCTCGCGTCGCTTGCCAATCTATGCCGTAGGTTTCTTCTTCGGTCAGCGTGATTTCTAATATTTTGGCCTCGATCAATATTTGACGAGGTTGCATATCAATCTTTTTCAATAAGTTTCTGAGTTCCCGAATGATCGTTGGGCTGTCGCGAACAATTATCATGCGTCGGTTGGGTAGCGACGTCAGACTTCCGTCCTCACTGAGGTATTCGCGCATTATTCCTTCAACACTCGCAACGTCAGAGTATTGAATTTTGAAAGACTCAACTTCGCTGCGGCTGTCTTGGAGGGCTGCTGTCAGCGCGTTACCCGCTCTGCTTATGTAGATCCCTTGAGCGTTGCGACTAACGACCAAGCCTGCAGCTTTAGCGACGTTGTCGATAGCGCCATCAAGGTCGACATCGTAGAGGTTTGCTGAAACTAAGCCAGTGACATCTGGAGCCAGCACTAAATTTATTCGCCCGCGCTTTGCTAAGATCTCAAATGCCTCGACCACAGGGTTCTCTCGTAATATCAGGTCAAAAGTATCTTTCTTGATCTTGGCAGTTTTCTTGGGTAGTGCAGGTTTTCCGCTAAACTTCGGCCCGACTTGAAAAGAGTTGTTCTCATACCGCATGCGGTAACGAGCATCTTCGGCCACTTGCAGAACCGCAGAGTAGGCGGTCTCTGAATCGATGTCTATTGAGAGGGCAGTATCTGGTGTATTGATCACCATGCCCTTGTTGGATTGCTTGGCTATTGTGTTGAGAACTTCATGCGCACTTTTGCCCACCGCCGAAAATTGATATTCGGACGCAGTGTGACCCGTGCTTGCAATCATACTGAAGGCAAATCCGAATAGACCATAGGTGACTGATTTCAAACGCTGGATTTGCATACCCTCAACTGTCCTCTTCGAGAACTAATAAAATCGTTTTGTCTGCTTGACGCAGAACAGCTGTCTTGCGGCTGAGTTGTTGCACGGTGTAGTCGTGTACTCGATCTCCTTCTGCAACGATCATGCCGCTGATATTTGCAAGTGGCTCAATGCCCCACAGCACCGCGCGAAGTTTTAGGTCGCGTGTATTCACCGGTCGATTAAGATCTATCAGTGCTTGCGACTTTGGAACATTTGGAGCATCTGCCAACGTTGCAAACGGGTCTCTGATACGATCAACGGCCAGAGCGCTACTGCAAGTCCCTATCACCAGAGTAGCAACTACTATTTTTTTAACGTCCATAGATCACCAAGTTCATCGCCATAGTGCGTTGGCCACCGGACCCAGGCGAGCTATCTGCCCGTATATCAGCAACCGATACACCCTCTATTTGGGTTGAAAAGTCGTGTATCCAAGTAAAGATGTTTTGATAGGGGCCAATCACTTGAATTGAAATAGGGGCGGTGGCTATTTCAGTATTCTGTTTCACTTCTCCGGGCTGCAGCTTCTGTGTGCGCAAGCCATGAAGTTTCGCTGCACGGTGAAGTGCTTCAAGGATTGTTGGCAAACTGCTTTCCAAGTTTCGATCTGGAATATCTTTAAGCATTGAAGCGCGTACTTGCCGCTGCCTCTCTTTTGTATCTTCTATTGTTGACTGCAGATCTTGCAGATCAAATTTTCCTGCCAAACGGACCAGTTGTTTGTGTTCGCTTTGTAGCTCTTGCAATTCTGCGTACGCCGGCTTTAAACCATGCAGAAAAATCATGGAAGCAAGCACTGCGAATAGGCCAAAGAGGTAAGCGGCTAAGTTAATAGTTGGCAGGTCACGCAGCTGGCTTAAAAGAGCATTCATTGTTCGCCCTCTTCAAGTGCTAAGCGTGTAATTTGAAGTAGAAATTTCTGTTTTAGCTCATCCTTCTGGGAGCTTTGAATAGACTCACTCGAGATTAATTCAGCGGATTGAACGCCGCTGGTTTTTTGAAGTTTACTGACCCACTGCGTGAGATTCTGGTGAGAATCAGCAACACCATTTAGTGTTACAACAGACTGCCCACTTTGGTCGAAATCTGTTTCAAAGTTTGTTAAGGCTGTCTCCGCAGGGATACTGCTGTTCAGCATGTCTAGCATAGCGGTGAGAGCATTAAAGCTATTCAGGTTGTTCAAGCTGGCTGCAATAAGCTGAGATTTTTTTAAATTTAATTGCTCAGATTCACGTGTTTTAAGTAGGTCATTGGTCTTATTCTTTTTGGTGTTCAGCGCTGTAATTTCTTGTTTTATGATCTGGTTATAAGCTGTCAAAGCAAAAAACGCTAAGAGCATAACGACCACACTTAAAATTATCGCTTTACCAGATTTTTGCAACAGGCTTTGATTGCGCTGTTGTTTTGCCATACTGGATGGAATGAAATTCATTTCGTTCATGTGGACCACCGCAGAGCTAAACCGGCTGCAATAGACAAAGACGCCTGTTTTCTGTCTTGCACAAAGACTCCCGCGTTTTGCTGCAAAATATCAAATGCATTGAGCGTCTTAATTTCGTAGCCAAGGACTGAGCTAAAAGCTTCTTTGGCACCTAGCCAATTGACTGCTTCCCCAGTGAGATAAATACAATCTACGCCGTCACCGTGAAGTTGAGATGCGATGTATTGGTTCATTCGGTCAATTTGCACTTTCAAGCGAGCAAACGTAGCTGAAACTAATGGGGCAATCTCAGCTCCCTCGCCAAAACCGATAGTATTGAAGAGGGTGCTGTCCAAGGGCGATTCTAAATCTAGAGTTTGTCCAATTGGTGTGACAAAGTCTTCGTAGCCCACAGGAATCTCTCGGTCCATAGTCAGCCGACCTTGCAGAAAGTGACTGATGTAGCTGCTCTTTTGGCCAAAGTTGATCACAAGGGAATTGGGTTTCGGGTCTTCGACCAGAGTTAACAATCGTTGCAGTGCCTGCGGAGCGATTTCTAATGCCAGTAAATTCAGTCCAGCATCTTGCAAGTGCTGCATAAATTGCAGCGACTCCCGTCTTTGCATTGCCGCTGCCATGACGGTGGTATCTTGGGAATTTTTTGTACTTAGTTTTACGGGTAAGTAGTCGACCAGCCAGTCGTGATCACTTCCACCTAAGCGCTCCTTCACTAGCTCCATAACTTGACGTGGTACGTCCTGTGGTGAGCTGGATTTAAAAGAGAGCGATAAAACTTTGGGGTCCCCGATAGGTGCGGAAACAATCACTTCTTTGCCTTTGAATCCGCTGCTTTTAAGTAGATTCTCAAGCAACTTGTTCAGCAGCGAAGGGTTGGTGAGTGATTCGCTTCGGGTTGCAGGATAAGCAATAGTTGCGGCTGCGCAGACACGAAGACTTGTACCGCGTCTGTGCAGCTGCACGGCATTTATTCTGTCATAGCCAAAGTCCAAGCCAATAGGACCTGTACCTTGCATCTGTGTGCGTCGCCAAGCCGCTGCAGCCTTGTCGGCAATAGTCTTGGCTTGAGTAAGCGCATTCTGTGTCTGCGGGTTGTTCTGCATACCTTCGCTCTACCAGGCAATCAGTTGCCAATAAGAAACATATGCAAAATTCGGGCTTGTTCGCTGGTTAGTATGTGAATATTAGCGATGGCCTTGTGATCTGGTCATCTGGCACTACTCAAATAGCGTTGGCAGCGCATCTTTGTAGCGATCTCCGTCTGATCCAATTGGCGGTATAGGTTCTTCAAAAAAACCAATAGTTCGAATATTGTTGCCATCGCTGCGCTCTATCTCTCCGTCGATCAATCGGGATTTTTTAGTCATGGTGTTGTATAGCACCACGTCTCCATCGTAAGACTTGAATTGGCCAAATTTCGATGCCCAGAACCCCGGAAAAACAACATAATATTCGCCAGTTATAAGCACGTTGTATTGATCGATGACATGTAATGCGTGTGGCACATGGTTACCGTTGAATTCTATGGGATCTAAATTTAGTGGGGGTCTGCTTAGATCTGCTTTGTGTAGAGCATTCGCTGATGTATCGAGCTCCACAGGGTAATCTTGCAGTAGATCGTCTCCAGCGGTTCTTTGTGCAAACCAATAGCGTTCGTCATAAATGCTAAAGCCACCAACATAATCATCGCCGTCGCTGATGTAGTCAGTGACATCTTGCGGGTTTGCTGTCGTCGTCGGTAAGCTAGATAAAACTCTTGTTTCTAAACCATCGCCTGTTGGCTCATCACCAGGTGATTGCAAGTAGATTAATTCGGCATCTGACGCATCAGGTAAATCTAAAGAACCTGAATTGACGGGATTACCAGCCATAACCGTGTAGTAGTGGTGGTCTGGATGGTCAGCGTTTGCAGGCTCGACATGTATGCCAATCACTTCTTTGCCGGCTGGCATATCGACCACCTCGAACTCTGACAAACCGGCGGGTTCGTAAACTGGACGGTCAAATTTTTCATCGGCGGGCGACTTTGGCACAAGGTAATCTTCATTGGCTCGATGTAGCCAGAGCTTGGTTAGTTGCTCTTCTGTGCCGCCATATCCGTTGATATCATTTAATGAACCCAACACGATTGCCTCGTTTTGCTTTATGCCAACACAGGCCTCACCGCAGGCACAGCGGTAGCTGAAATTTATTCTTGGTCGTTCTTCAAAATTGTCGTCATCAGGTCTTGTGATCCATTCAAAATTGTTACTTGCTGTTGATGAGAGCGCAAAACCATAGTTAGGTCGACTGTGGTCTATCCATGATTTTAACAAACCGGTCATATCAAATTTAACAATGTCATCTTGTTCTGAAATAGCTGTGTCGAGCGTTTCAAACTTGTCGTACTCTGACTCGGGCCACTCTGTTTTTGTACCAAGGCCGTTGTACCTGTAAGTCACATCATCTGGGTCCCATGGGTACTTAACCGCATGGAACTGCAGCTTATCCACAGTGTTTGTACCGCCGGTTGCGGTGAGTTGCAGCTCTGCGCTGACGAGGGAGACAGGCTCTCTCATTAGTGGGCCTAGTTTTAGGCTTCGTAATACGATGTCCTTTTCGAAGGATACTTTGCCTTCATCGTGATCACTGTGGTCGTGATGGTGGTCGTCTTTCCCATATTTTATTTCAACAAATTCAGAAAAATATGACGCCAGTATCCAAGATGTTGATTGGGTAGAGCCGTAGAGTTCCACCTGGTTCTGCTGTGTTTTCCAAGAAACTGGTTCGCTGTCAGAGGTTTGATAGTTACCAATGAGTTCAGTACCAGTAGAATTTTTAATCCAGTTGAGTGAATATCTTATGCCGTCTTTTTCGCCATCAACCATAATGTTAGCTGGATCAACACCACAGTTGCCTTGTTCTGAGTAGGCTTGCAAGTGAGCGAGTGCACTCTTTTCGATTTCACTGCGAACTATAGGGTTCGTTTCAGCGTCGACAACAATTGTTTTGGTGTAACTAGTATTCACAGCGACTACTGCCGCTAGTATCGTCAGCAATACCACTAAAACTGAAATCAGCACGTAGCCTTGATTACTTTTTTTGTTCATGGAAACACCAATAGTTTCTCTTCCTTTAACTCCGCCCCAGCAGAGCTAACACTTACCCCTATTTTGTACATAACAGATCCAGTGCTACTGTTTAGTCTCTCAACTTCAAAATCCTGCACATTGTCTAAACAAACGTACTCTTCATATCTTAGAAATGCGTAATCGTCAGTAGTGGAGTCTGGATGTTTTATAATAGGTGTAGTGCAAATAAGCTGGCCACTTTCTAGTCGCGCTGACCAAGTGACTGCAGGGTTGTTGTTGCTGACCCCATCCTCGTTATCGTCTTCTGACGTTTGGTAACCGGACGACCAGACTTTGTAAGTATATTCGCCCGTGGTGAGTTGAGCATTCGCATATAAGCTATTTGGGATAAAAGGCGACCAAGCGTAAGTGTCTTCTGAAATTCTAACTGCTAGAATTAGGTCATACAAGTTGTCATTGTTGTCATCAAAATCTCGTTTGCCTAAGGCACTTTCGCCATCGTCGTTATTGCCTGGGTCTTCGTCAATTAATCCGTCGTTGTCATCGTCAAGGCCATTCTGTACGTCTTCATTGGCAACGCCGTCGTTGTCGTCGTCTTCTGCATTGCTAAATGCTGCACTTGTAGACCTAAAACTGCTGGAATCCATGTTTGCAATACCGTGCGCTCCATCACCATTAGCGTCTTCGGGCATGTCATGGCCTGTGCCCAGAAATTGAATGGCGACAGATGACCTTGTGTTGCCTTTCTCTCGAATTGTTGGGAATACAGGAGTACCTTGATTCGAAATTCTCTCAATGGTGTCGAAAAAATCTTGTACCTGATCCGACTCGTTGCCAGAACGCAAGGACTCAGCTTGCGTTTTACTGGAATGAAGAAGAGGCATTGCCATCGTAGTGATAGTGGCCATCAAGATAGCGCCCAGGACGAGTGCCAAGAGCATCTCTAACAGAGTAAAACCTATGCTTCTTCGGTGGCTCATGATTTTTTAGTTGGGGTAAGCCAGCGTACTAGAGCATTTGAGCCGGAACTTACTTTTATAGTAAGCACCTGTGCAGCTGTTGCATTTGTGCCCGACTGCGCACGCTCCACGCTGACGAGAATCTGACCCACTGTGCCACTGGGATCAGACAAAGGACTAGCGGTGGCATCTACACCCTCCAGAGCTTCTAGGTCAGATAAGAGTTGGGTTTGTTGGATTTTGTCTAAGCGCTCGCTCAATGCATCGAGCGGTGAAGTTGTTTGTGATGCATCAACAAGATTAGATTGCACACCAAGGTTGAGCGTAATCGCACTCATTAAAATTGCACTGATAGCAATTGCAAACAATACCTCAATCAAAGTGAAAGCCGATTGCTTGCTAAATTGAATATGCATAGTGGCAGCCATCTCTTTTGCAATGTTTGGTGGGTTGTGTGAACGTTGGGTAGCTGTATGCAGATATTGTGCAAAAAAACCATTGGGCTATCAGGCTGAGCATCAGATCTCTCAACAGTGGGAGGGCATCACATCAACTCGCCGGTGATATTGTTTATGCTGAGCAGAGTTTCAGCCGTGCCACTGATATTTGTGATTGTGATGGAGACTGAATTTTTCATAGGTGTCAGTGAATCAGCTGCACTGGCTTTGGAGCTCGGGCGTCCGTGTCCATCAAAAAATATCTGGTTTACGGTGGTACCATCGGATAAGAGAAGTGCGGTTTCGTCTAGAACAAATGAGTTCAGCTGGAAATCAGATGAGACCACATACGCTTTTTTAGTGACAGGCGAGGGCACGGGAGTTGTTCCCGTCGAGTCGAAGAGTCTTATTTCGTCCGCAAGAACGCTGATTGCGACTGCTTGCCCTTTTGCCAGTGCGAGCCTTTTGGCGTATCGAATCGATTCACGGACTTCAGCCTTTGTCTCTTCAAATGATTCGGACTGATCATTGCCTCCTATGCCTGCGGAGTACAGCGTTGCATAACCAAGAGACAACAAAAAAAGCACGACTAATAGTTCTAGCAGGCTGAAACCTGTATTTCTATTGAGACGTGCTTCCAGCTTTGAATGCTTCAACTTACACCTGCAGTGCCTGGTAGACGTTTTATTCGTCTTCATACTCGGTGATGTTGATGATGAACTCGCCAGTTTCCTTCTGGTAGCGCCACCCTTGGCCGCCAGTCTCGTCAGCTGTTAAGCCAAGTGTGCTGCCAGCACTCTCAACAACCGCGTTGGAGTTGTTGATTGGGTTAACAGGGAACTCTCTAGCTCGCAAGTAAGGGCCTTGTGGATGATCGGGGCCCTTGGTGTTGCAGATCTCACCTTCACTGTTGGAGTAATAGCTTAGAACCTCAAACAGTTGCTCTTCCGAAGTACCACCCGTGCCTGCCAGAGTCAGCCCAGCACAAGAGGTTGGATTTTCCATTAACGGATAAAAACCTTTCTCAGTACGGAAAACCTCCATCGCAGAGCGGATTCCACTCAGGCTGGATTTGGCTGCTGATACCTTTGCAGAGTCGCTGGAAGACGCGAACTGAGGTACAACAATCGCCGCTAAGGTCGACAAAATGACCACGACAATTAAAAGTTCTATCAGGGTAAAACCGCTGAGTTTTCCGGTTGGGCGCGTCATGCGTCCTCCTTTAATGAGTTCTGATAACAATATCGACATCTAATTCGAAAGCTGTAGCATGAACTCTATTTAATCTAATAATTCTAGTTGTTTACTCGGCGAAATAGTCTGAAAGTTAAATTTGGGTTGCGCAATTCGTGCCGGTTAAGTTGAAAACTAAAAAATTTGGTGTTGTCAGTTCATCGTGGTTGATAGCTTAAAGATCGGTAAGATGAGCGCTGACACTAGGCCGCCGATCAATACGCCCATTATTAACAACATGACAGGTTCAGCAACTTTGCCTAGCATGCTTACTTGTCGATCTATCTCTGTCTCGTAGTGTGTAGCCAACTTCGAGAAGACTTGCGCTAGTGCCCCTGCTTCTTCGCCGGCGGAGACCAATTGCTTCACCAGGTCGGGCATATGCTCTGATCGAGAGAAACCTGCGCTCAAGCCCTGACCAGAGTCGACTAGTTCTTCGACATCCTCTAGCGTCTTGCCTATTTGGCTATTGGCGAACGTGCCTTTGAGGTAAAAGAGGGCGTCTGAAACGCTAACGCCGTGTTCTAGTGCGAGTCCCAGCACGCGGGTCATCTGAGAGATGGCATAATTTATATACATCGAGCGCGTGAAGGGAATTCTGAACAACAAGACGCGAAATGCTGCCTTGCCACTTTCAGAAAAAGCCCACTTAAAAATCAGCACAAAACTCACACTAAAAAGTGGAATAAATACGATGCTGTTTTCCGTGAGCTGGTTGCTCAGGGAAAACATCAGACGACTAATAAAGGGCAGTTTGTCATCGAGTGCAGAAAACATGTCTTTAAATTGTGGAAAAACCACTAACAAGACAAACATGCAAACTAGCAGTGATACCAGCATGAGTACCGCGGGGTACGTTAGTGCTCCTACCAAAGATGCGCGAAGTTTGTTTTGCCGCGCTTCAAAGTCCACCACTTTTAGGATGACTTCTGGCAAAAATCCTCCTTGTTCTCCGGCGGAAATTAATTTCAGCTCCACACCGTCAATTAAATTGGGGTGCTTCCCCAGAGCATCCGCAAACGTCGCACCGTTGTTGATTTCTTTTTTGAGTTGCGCGATGACAGGATACAGTGCCGAACTAGAACTCCCAGAACGTAGCATGCTGTCCAAAGCACTATGCAAGGAAGTACCTGCATCAAGCATAAGCGAAAGACGTTCGAAAAATGCAGCGCGCTCGCGAGCTTTTATTCGGGCACCAAAAATAGCAGGAGAGCCTGGTGTTGATGAAGAGTTATCTCCCTGGTCGATTCCGAGTTCGATAGCCATATTAGTTGTCTGTTATACGCATGATTTCTTCTGGCGTAGTTACACCGTCGAGAACTCTTGCGATGCCACTTTGGTAGAGAGTAGACAAACCACTGTCAGCCATGTGTGCGTTGAGCTGGTCACGCGTCGGGTTGTTAGCCATCAGCCGTTGCAATTTTTCGTCAACGGTGATTAATTCGTGGATAGCAACACGCCCTCTGTAACCAGAGTCATAACACTGACTACAACCACGGCCCCTAGCTAAACGGATATTTTCACCAGTGGTAATACCGAGAGTTGCGAGAACCTCGGGAGAGGCCACGTATTCAGTACGGCAACTTGGGCAAATACTGCGAACCAAACGCTGGGCCATCACGCCTACTAGAGAAGAAGATAGGAGGTATGGCTCTATCCCCATATCCAGCAGTCGGGTGATTGCGCTCGGCGCATCATTGGTGTGCAATGTTGAGAGAACTAAGTGGCCAGTTAGGGCGGCTTGTACAGCAATTTCTGCGGTCTCGCGCTCACGAATCTCCCCGACCATAATGATGTCCGGGTCTTGTCGTAGAACGTGCTTCAACATCTTGGCGAAGGTTAAGCCGACCTTGTCTCGTACTTGGTTCTGATTGATGTCATCAACCTGATACTCAACGGGGTCTTCGATAGTGACAATACTTTTTTCAATGCTATTTAAAGCATCTAGCGCTGAATATAGCGTAGTGGTTTTACCACTTCCGGTAGGACCGGTGACCAAAATAAGGCCATGGCTGCGCGCCAGTTGTTTTTTGAAATCTCCAAGGGCCTTCACGCTCATTCCCAAGCGCTCGATATCCATGACCGAGCGGCTTTTGTCTAGAATACGCAGTACAATTTTTTCTCCAAAAATACCGGGTAGTGAAGAAAATCGCAGATCGACGTTACGGCCGTTCGTGTTGATTTGCACTCGGCCATCTTGTGGAAGTCGGCGCTCAGCAATATCAAGGTTTGCCATGATTTTTAGTCTGGAGACTAGAGCAGGGTGTGCATCTACAGGAGGAGACATCACCTTGAACAACATGCCATCTACTCGAAAACGAATGCGCGTGACTTTGCGTTCAGGCTCGAAGTGTATGTCTGAGACACCCTCCATCACTGCTCTTTGCAACAAGCTATTGATTAGATTTACGACTGGGCTCGTGTCTGACGTATCGTCAATCGCCGAATATGCATCTGAGACTTGCTCAATGACCTCAACGTCATCGCCAGAATCGAGGCTTCCGATCAGGGAATTTAAGCCCATGTCGTCACCGTATGCTGCGGCGGCACATTCGTAAATTTCTAATTGTCGGGCGAGTACAGGAATGACGTCACAGCCGGTGGTGCTGGCTACGTGATCAATCGGTTGTAAGTCTTGTGGGTTACTTGTCGCAACAAAAATTGTATCGTGCAGCCGGAAAAGTGGGAGCACTTTTAGCCGCTTGGCATTGTCCGGTGTTAGGGCTGCCCGAATAATTGTTGGGTCATACAAGCCCGTTCTAAGCTGGACCAGTGGGTAATCTAGCTGTGCTGAGAGATAACTTAATACAGCTGTGTCATCAATTATTTCTTGCTCGATGAGTATTTCGCCAAGCTGACCACCAGATTTCTTTTGGCGCTGCATGGCCTCTTCGATCTGATACGGCGATACGAGTTGCTGTTGAACCAGATACTCACCAAAGCGCAAGCTGCCATCAACGTATTTTGCTGACTCAGCGTTACTGGTGATTGCAAGGTGTTCGTGCATACGCACAGCGCTGAAGACATCACGAAGAGTTTTTGATGGGTTTATAAGTGTTAAATCACCACCAGAGCGATTGAGAAGCTGAGATATATCCACCAAGGCTTCAAGGCATTGGCTGTAGATGAGTGGCACATTAGCCAAATCTATTATTAGGCTGACGTCCCACGTAGCCATGCAATCTTCTACTTGGCGCCGAAGCGTAGAGGCTGCTTCGTCAGAATCTAATGGGCCGTGAATGCTAAGGCAAGTTGATGACCCATGTAACGCACGCGTTATTTCCATTTGCTACTTCCTCGCTTAAGAACATTTGCGTGTGGTGTGGGTATCGGCCAAAAGCATAAAGTAGTCAGCAACAGGCATAGGCTTGCCGCAATGAAAACCCTGGGCGTAGTCGACTCTTAATTCTGTTAGTGCTTCTAATACTTTTTGATCTGCGACAAACTCAGCGATAGTTTTAAGCCCCATCGCATGGCCAATATTGTTGATGCCATCCACGAAGGTGCGAGATACAGAATCCGTTGCAATATCTTTAACAAACGCTCCGTCGATCTTTAAATAATCAACTGGGAGGTTTTGTAGGTAGCTAAAAGAGCTGAGTCCTGCACCAAAGTCATCGAGTGCGAAGGAGCAACCTTGATTGCGGAGGCGATTGATAAAGTTGACAGCTGTGTCCATGTCTATCAATGCAGCGGTTTCTGTTATTTCAAAGCAAATCTGTTCGGCCAGGATAGAGCTTTCGTCAAGTAAACGAAGCAACTCGCTGGCGTAGTCGGTAGTGAGTGTACGGCCAGATAAATTGATCGATAATTTGGTTTGTATCTCAGGGTTAACCTGCTGCCACTGAGCCAGTGCCTCTATAGAATGCTGGACAATCCACATATCGATATCTGACATCAATCCAAAGCGCTCGGCTACTGGTACAAAATCACCCGGGGAGATCATTTCGCCATCTTTGTCCCGCAGTCGCACTAATATTTCTCCATGCGACAGTTCGGTCCAGCCAGGGTGGATGGCGTAAATTGGTTGGGCGTAAAGTTCGAATTGATCTTCCGCTAGCGCAGTGTGCAGTATTGGGATCATTTGGCGCTCACTTGCGTAGCGCTGATACTGTTGATCTTTACCGTCGAAAACCCTTATCTGATTGGCGCCATTTTGGGCGGCGAGCTCACAGGCAGCGTCTGCCTCTTTAATGCAAGAGTTAGCTGATCCATGTGTATCTAATGGCGTTAAACCGACCGCAAGTGACAACGGGAAGCTTTGTTCTTTCCAGGTGAAAGGCTGCTTGGCTACTTGCGTCAGAAAAGCTTGAAGCCTATTGATGGCTTGTTCGCTGTTGCAGTTTTTGAGCAACACGACAAACTCGTCTGCGACCAGCCGGGCGACAATATCGGTTTCACGAAAATATTCATTGAGCAGGCCAGAAAAATGCTTAAGCAACAGATCCCCGGCCACGTAGCCACCATGGTCGTTGACGATACTGAATCGCTGGATATTGATGTAGGCGATGACACTTGGTTGTATGTCTGAGCCTAGATCGATAAGCGTTTGCAACGATTTTTCAAAACCAGAACGATTTAACAGACCAGTCGTTGTGTCGTGGTGTTTCAGAAGGTTGCCCGTGATTTCACTGGCGATGTTTGTTGCTATTCTAGAATCGCTATTGAAAAATCGCTCTTTTTGGTCAGATCTAAAGAACCACAACCCACCCAAAGAATTAGAGGGACTTGGTTGAATAGGGGCAAACACTGCATGGAAGTTCTTAATGGGACCAATTTCTTGGCTATCAGTATTCGTATTCATCACCACTGCGACTTGGGTATCAGCATATTTTGTTGATGCTTCTCTCAAAATAGAACTGTACTCCCGCTCGCTATAGAGTGGAGTATCGCCTTCTTCGTGAGCGGCGTAGAACATGCCGAAGTCGCTTTGCATCGCAATAGCGTGATCGAGATTCAATTTGTTGACGCATTCCGCGAGTAGGGCTTCTACTTGATCGGTGTCATTGTTTCGATCGCTGTTCTTTTTACTGGGCTTGTAAAGAAGGTTGAGTTCTTCATAACGTTCTGCGAGCTCACTGGCCATTTCGTCGAGCTCACGCACTAACGCACACTCTTGAGACCACGTCTCCACAAGCTGTTGCAAAGCTTTTAGTTTTTTGTCAGCTATCACGCCGCGCCAGTATATTTTTACAACCGCAATAGCTAGATGTTGCTCATCTATGATGGTTATTTCTTCTGCCAGATCGAGATCTGTTAGATTGATCTTTGGCGCTTGCCATACCTGCTCACCTTCCGGCAGCAGTAAGCATAATGCACCGTTATCACCGCATAGATCGGTAATAATCGGTTCCGCTCGTTGAAGCTGATCTGGTGAAATAGGGTTCAACATACTAAGCCTGTAAGTCTGACAGTAGCTCTATCATGCGAGACATGCTGACGGGTTTCTCGTAAAAATGTACTTTGCCTTTAAACTGCTCTAACCATGAATCCATCGATTGATCGTATCGACCCGAGATAATTAAAATCTGCGGTATGTCTTCACCGAGTTCAGCGTGTAGCTCTTCACACAAAGTCAATCCATTCATCACTGGCATCTCGATGTCAGTAAAAATGAAGTCTGGTCTGCTTGCTCGAACTGCGTCTAACGCCTGCTGTCCGTTGGCGGCAGTAGTCACTTCGTAGCCGTGCCTTCCTAGGCCCGACTTCATAATTCTGATGATATGGGGCTGATCATCAACTATCAGTAAACTTGGCACTTCAAGCCGCCTCTCGCGTCAAAGCTGCAGATTTGTTTAAGATCAGGGTGAAAGCAGTGCCTTGACCCTCTGTCGATGTGGCGGTCAATCGGCCATCATGCTTCGATATTATTTCACGAGCCAGAGATAGACCAACACCATGCCCGTCTTTTCCAACGTTACTTGCGCGATAGAACTTATCAAAGATAAAGGGTAGTTCCTTCTCTGGTATACCCACTCCAGTATCAGAAATAGAGATGGTTACCGTGTCGTCGTTTTCTTTCATATCGACAGTGACTGTGCCTTGGTCGCGGTTGTATTTGACTGCGTTGCTGAGCAAATTGTTCAATGCTACAGAAAACATTGTTTTATCAAGGAACACGCTCTGCATTGCATTCGGTATATCGGATACGAGCGTAATTTGACGCTCAAGTAAATTGGGTTGTATGCGTTCCAAGCAATCGTTTAGCAACTCAGGCAACCGCACTCGAGTTCGCTCAAGGTTAAGGCTGCCAGTTTCTATCCGTGTGGCATCTAGCAAATTCCGAATCAGAGAATCGATGCGCTCTATCTCGTCTCCTATGACGTTGGCGGCATCTAGACGGATCTCATTATCTTCACCTTCGGGGCCGCGTAGTGTCTCTGCAAACAGGTTCATAGTGTGCAGTGGTGTTTTGAGTTCGTGTGAAAGGCTGGTGACAAACTCGCCGCGTGCTTTCTGTGCTTGAACTGCATCGGTAGAGTCGTAAAAGCACGCGATACCTGCTCCACCTGATGATTCAAGCAAGTCTCTTATTTCTACTTTCATCCAACGGTTGGGACGTTGAGGATGGCTGACTGTAAGTTGGTTGATGCTGTGCTTCTTCTTCAACAAACGTTGCGAGAGAAAGTCTAGAAGTTCAGGAATATCGCACCAGTCAGCAAGAGCCTGCCCAGCAAATTGATTGCTCTTTTGACCCAGTAGCGGTGAGAGAGCACGGTTGGCAAAGACCACTTTTGCTTCGGCGTCAAACACCATGACACCAAACGGAAGGGTATTGAGAACATTGTCCAAGTGGTTGAGCTTTACATTGACCAGTTTGGCATCAAGTAATGCTTTGGCGCTAGCCGCTTGTAGGGCTTTGAGCGTCTCGTGTGTTTGGGTGATTCGATGCTCGACACTGCTATTTTGCGCATTATTGTCGATATTCGCATTCAATTCTGAAATGTTTTCTAGCGCGTTGTCGATAGGTGCAAGTTGCGCTTGAATGCTGTGCTTGTTCAATGCTATCGAGGTAACTAATTGCAGCGCAACTGTGGTGCCAATCGCTGCTAGAGCGCGAAACTCCTCACCTAGGTTGAAGCGTTTCAGTAGCAGGTAGATCGCACACGCTATTACGCCTCCCGCTAAAATCATTAGTAGATTTTTGCGAGCGATAGTGCTCATGACCCGCGTTAGCGGGGCGCGTAGTAAATGCGGAGAATTAGCAGCCATGCCGTATTAGAAGCATGATTTGTACCGTTCCTGAGCTAATTTATCCACTTATTTTTTGAAGTGTTTTGGAGCGCTCTTTAGCCAAACACTATTTTTGCAACATCTTGATATTTCTCGGCAAAATGAGCTGTAACACCACTCTTTATCTGCTCGGGGAGTTCATCAAAATCTGATTCATTGGCTTTGGGCAAAATGACCTCGAAAATTTTGCTGCGTCGAGCTGCAATGATCTTTTCTCTGATGCCGCCTACCGCTAAAACTTTTCCGGTTAAGGTCAGTTCTCCTGTCATGGCGAGTCTCGGTTTTATTTTCTTGCCAGTTGCCAATGAAAGCAGGGCTGTAGTCATTGTCACGCCAGCGCTTGGGCCATCTTTGGGGGTAGCTCCTTCGGGAACATGAAGGTGGACTAAGGCTTTATCAAAAAAATCTGCACTGGCACCGTAGGCTTCCGCATGCGACTGGGAGTAGCTATAGGATATTTCAGCGGACTCTTTCATTACTTGGCCAAGCTTGCCCGTTAATTTAAGACCACGTTGAGTGTCGTGCACACGACTAGCCTCAATCGGCAGCGTTGCGCCACCCATGGAGGTCCAAGCGAGCCCTGTGACAACACCCACGCCTTGCAGTATTTCTTCAGGTCGGAAGATGGGTGCACCAATGTATTCACTGAGATTCTTTCGATTAACACTGACACTGCGTTTTGTTTTCTCGAGAATTTGCACGACAGCTTTACGAGCTATTTGATTAAGCAGTTTTTCGAGGTGTCTGACGCCAGCTTCTCGGGCGTAGTGCTCGATAATGTCCGTTAGTGCCGTGTCTGCTATTTTTAGCTTGCTTGGCGTTAGGCCGCAACGCTCAAGCACTCGAGGAATCAGGTGGTGTCGCGCTATTTCAAATTTCTCTTGGGCAATGTAGCCGGAGAGAGAAATACGGTCCATACGATCGAGTAGCGGCCTTGGGATAGTGTTTAGCTGGTTTGCAGTACAAATGAACAATACTTTAGAGAGGTCTACCTTTAAATCTAAGTAGTGGTCCAAAAATGCGTTGTTTTGCTCTGGATCAAGAACCTCAAGCAGCGCCGAAGCTGGGTCACCGTGATAGCTGGAGCCGATCTTATCGATTTCATCTAACATGATCACTGGATTGGCCACTGCTACGTCTTTGAGCGCTTGGACTAGCTTGCCTGGCATCGCACCGACATAGGTGCGTCTATGGCCTTTTATTTCGGCTTCGTCGCGCATCCCACCAAGACTGAATCGATAAAACTCTCGATCTAGAGCATCTGCCACCGCTCGGCCGATGGAAGTTTTGCCTACGCCGGGGGGGCCAACTAGTAAGAGAATGGAGCCAGTAACTTCTCCGCGGTACGCACCTACAGCCAAAAATTCGACTATTCGATCTTTAACATCAGATAGCCCAGCGTGACTATCATCCAAAACGGATCTAGCATGGTGGATGTCTAGGTTGTCGTTGGATAAATGGCCCCAAGGTACAGAGGTAACCCAATCCAAGTAGTTGCGCGTAACACCGTATTCAGGTGAGCCTGTTTCCAGCAATGATAGCTTTCGTATCTCCTCATCGAATCGCTTAGTCACGTGTTGCTCAGGCTTTAGTGTCGCCATGCGCTCTCGGAATTCGTCCAGATCCGCAGTTCGATCGTCTTTGGATATACCGAGCTCTTGTTGGATCACTTTCAGCTGTTCGCGTAGAAAAAATTCACGCTGCTGTTTGTTCATGCGCTGATTGACTTGTTTGTCGATGCGCGCGTGCAAGTGTGCGACCTCAATCTCACGCCGTAAAAGCTTGGTTACAAGCTTCATACGAGCCATCAGCGGCACGGTTTCTATCACTCTTTGCAGCTCATCGCCGGGCACAGTGGTAACGGCAGCGCCAAAATCGGCTAATGGGCTAGGATCGTTGAGATTAAAGTGAGTGAGGAAGTTTTTTACCTCTTCGCTGTAAAGCGGGTTCAGGTTGACCAATTCTTTGATTGCCTGGATCAGCGCCATTGCGTAGGCTTTGACTTCCTTGCTGCGCCGATGTGAGGTCGAAGGGTAGCTGACTTGAGAACGGTAGGGTGGCTTTTTCTTTAACCAACGCTCGACCTTGAAACGACGCACCCCTTGCGCAATAAACTGTATTTGCTCATCCATTTCTTCGACGTGGTGGATGCGTGCAATCGTGCCCATTTCGCTGAAGCTGTTGGGGTCTAGATCTCCATCGGGTGTCTCGCCGGCAAACAACAATCCAATAACTTTCTGCTCGCTTGCCAGCGCTTTGTCGATCGTGGCTTTCCAAGGTTTGCTATCCACTGTGAGCGGCTGCACTTGTGCTGGGAAAAAAGGTCTCCCGAAGATTGGCAGAATAATTAATTTGTCTGTGAGTGCTTGATCGGCAAGTATCAGCTCATTGCCCTCACTCTGTAATACTAAGTCGCTGAGGTCTAGGGAGTTGTCGGACAAATCGTCGCTCATTGCTGGGCCTGTGCTGTGGAAAGCCAAAAGTCGATGATGGGGGTAGCCACAGGTACTTTCAAGTAACCTGTGTTAGAAAGCTAGCAAGTTCCTCACCGACCGATTTTAGCCTGTATTGCTAATGAGCGATTAGGTGCAATCGCTAAAGGCCATTTCACTTAGCACGATAATCATGGCAGCTACTTCTGGTGGAACCGCTCTACACCTGCCACAACTGTGCTGGTAACTCGCCCTTGTTTTTCTAGTAAGCGAAGGTGTGCCAGAATTTCTCCGAGGGCAAACATTTCTTGATGCGGATCCATGCTCCTACTGAACATAGGCTCAATAAGTTCGTAAGCGTGTTTTGGGATGTCACAAAAATCAAATAATGTATTAAGGCGTTCTTCGTGGTGTTCGATTAATTGGCGCGTGCGTTTTTGTATTCCATAAAAAGGTAAGTCATGACATGGCAGTGCAAGAGCTTTTTCGTCCACATGGTTGAAAGATTGGAAGCTGTCCAGAAAGTCCGCTAATGGGTTTGTGCCAGGGTTGTATGTAAATATAGAAGTATTGGGAGTGATGCGTGGCAATATGTGGTCTGCACTGAGAAGCAACTTGTCATCAGCGCAATATAAGCAAACTTGTTCGGGTGTATGCCCTGCAGCAGTTATTACTTGCCACTCTCTGCCGCCGATGTTCAATCGGTCATTGTTTTTGATGCTGGTGTATTGAGCTGGCGCACCACTGGTCGAATCACGAAAGTTGCTTCCGCGTTTTTCGTGCCGTGTTAATGCTTGTTCATGCATTCCGTTGTGGCGATAGAATGCAAGCTGTGTCTCTAGCATTCGTTCGCTTTCTATATTGGGAAGCATATTTGCTATTAACCATTCGGTCTGAGCCATTATCAGCTCAAACCCGTAGGTCTCGCACAAATGACCCACTAATCCAAAGTGGTCTGGGTGGTAGTGACTACATAGAATTCGTGGTCGCTTACCTAGCTCGTGTGATGCCAATACGGTTTGCCAAATTTCACGCAATTGTTCTGTGTTAAATCCAGTATCAAATATAACAAGTCCGTCTTCGTCTTCAAGTAGGTAGACATTAATGTGATTCAGTTTTATAGGTAGAGGTAACCGTAACCAATGAATGCCCGAAACGACCTCTTGAGTTTCGGCTGGTGCAGGAAAGGTTTCCCAAGGGTATTCAACAACGATATCTTTCATAGTAGTGGTCGTCACAGTAAATCGCTAACATGAAAATTTGTACAACAAAGATTGTTGCAAAGTTGGTTGCCAAAGTTATGTGGAATCGGCTCAGGCTGAGTAAAACTATAAATGCTGTTTTGGCATTATTACACGCTGAGAGCATTGTCACTTAGCTACAGACGCCTTCGCTGCAAAACAACAGATAGAGATAAAAAGTCAATGAGCTTACGGAAATCAAAAATTGGCTTATTCGATTTTTCTTAAGGAGGAGTTTTATAGGGTGTTTTCACGTGACGGGAAGACTTGGAATGGGCATGCGCACATGTTTTTTGTGCGGTAATCATTGACCGTGCAGGGTGGATTTGGATGGGCGACAGCTTAAGAGGTCAAAGAAATAGCAGTTTTCCATAGCGCATTTATGAAAATCATCAGGCTATATTGCGAAATCGAGGAGCGTACTCAGCTCTGGGGTCCAAGAGCTGCGCTTTCCGTCAAAAGGGTTTTGTTGGGCACGGGCACACCAATATAGCCTGTCGTGTAAGGCCTTGGGCATCCGAGTGGGGCTAACTAGGTTGTCTTAACCTTTTTAAATCGCTGGCTCTTCAGTACCTTGCTCTGCCTCGGGGCTAACCTCAGGCTGAGCTTTTTCCGCTAGGTATCGAGCACAAACAACTCTTAGGAAAGAAGCAAAATTGCGTTGCTCTAGTTGTGTATCGGTCAAATCATCGTGAAGACGATTGATCAATTGAGGTAGTGAACAGCCCTGTTTTTCAGCCATTTCGGCTAGAACCTGCCAGAATCCATTCTCTAAGCGGATACTGGTCACCGAGCCACGTAACCTAACAGAGCGCCGAGTGCTCTGATAGAGTGCATCTGGGCTATCAATCTCGTCCATTGTTGTCATTACTCGTACCTCCTGCAGCCAGGCGCTTGCCGCGCGGGCATGTTAGACGTTAGAACTACCTAGCAAAGCGCTTTTGGTAGATCCGTTAATGCTAGAACATGGCAACACATATGAATTATGAATAGATGCACCAGCACTCTTAACTATAGAGTGTATCTTAGATGAATCAATTTTTCTGAAACCATTGAATCATTTGCAGATCCTAATATGCGGCAAGTATGAACCGCATGAGATCGTTCTGCCATTACAGAGTGGTGTAGCAACCCATTTGGACTAAGAAGTGGTGGGCTATTTTTTGCGTTTTCAAATGGGTTCGAGTAAGAGAAACGTTTAAAAATACCGCTTGTCTGGCAGCGCTGAATATTCAGTCGCTCATATCAAAAATGGTGCCGAGCAGATTCTCATTCTTCATTATAGGGTGGTACTCGGCGGGGCTGCAGTGACGTTGATCGTGAAATTTCCTGAAGCGGTATCCTGTCCGTCATTGACAATAAAGCCAATAACAACGGTTTCTGCAGCCGCATCGTCCTCACTCACGTACTCAACAATTGAGCCATCAAGTGACGCGCCAACTGGTTGTGAGCTAAGGCTGAAACTAATAGCGTCTCCGTCAGCGTCCGCACTAATACTTGCTAGATCCAAGGAGGTGGTGGCTCCGGCAGCAATGCTGCGTTCAACATCTCTTGTCGTCGGTGCATTGTTTGGAACAGGATTTACGGTGACAGTAAATACACCAGTATCTGTGGCTGTTCCATCGCTGACTTGGTAGGTGACCTGAATGGTGTTGCCGGCATCTGCAGCATCAGTTGGCAGGGTCAGGGTAGTACCAGATATTGAAGCACCTCGAGCAGGCGCGACAACGGTGTAGGTCAACGTATCGTTGTCAGCATCATTAGCCAATGGAGCTAGATTAACTGAAGCGCTTTCACCGGCGATGACAGTGGCGTTTGAGTTGCCAATTGTCGGTGCATTGTTGGGGGCATCATTTACGGTGACAGTAAACACACCTGTATCTGCGGCTGTGCCGTCACTTACTCGGTAGGTCACCCGAATGGTGCTGTCAGCATCTCCAGCATCAGTCGGCAGGGTCAGGGTGGTACCAGATATTGAAGCGCCTCGAGTTGGCGCGACAACGGTGTAGGTCAACGCATCATCGTCAGCATCGTTAGCCAATGACGCTAGATTAACCGAGGCCCTTTCACCCGGAGCCACGGTAGCAGTTGAGTTACGAATCGTTGGAGCAGTGTTCACGAACACTTCGTTGACAGTAATTCTAATCGTGCCTGTATCTGAACTGCTAGCATCCGCAGCGCGATAGACGATATCAAAGCTACCCGCGGATTGAGTTGCCGCTGTGCCGATGTTCACTGTTGAGCCTGATAGTGTGACGCCATTGGTGTTGGTGCTCAAACTAAACGCCAGGGTATTGCCATCTGGGTCACTGCTCAGATCGTTGAGATTGATACTGAGGGTTTGACCTTGAGTTACTTCTCTGGACGAGTTGTTGGCAACCGGTGGGCGGTTGACAAAAATGCCCGACACAGTAACAAAAACGGTAGCAGTTGAACTTTTCACCGGGCGTTCCACGGGGTCGCTCAAGCCACGGTCGCTTACAGTTAAAGTCAGCTCGGTGGTTCCGTTGGCTATTGGGTTTAAGCTAATGACAGCTGTGCCGTCCGCGGAAATACCGCTCGGTGCTGATACCGTGGCTATGTTTGTGCGTGAGGATCTGGCGCTCAGCTGCAGTTGTTGTGCAGGTGTCTCACGATCGTCCAATTCAATTTCAAAGCTGACTGAATTTGGATCGCCGTTGTTAAAGTTGTAGCTGCGCGTGCTTGGTGCATCGATTGTCGGCGCCTCGTTTGAACGAGCCACAAACACATTTACTTTTCCGCTTGCTCTAGCGCCGGCTATATCTTGAATAGTGAAGTCGAAGCTATCTGCGCCTACATAGTTTTCGTCTGGCGTATAAGTGAGCTCAGTGCCTGCAGGGTTCTGGCTAGCTGCACCATTGTTTGGTGCGTCGACCGAAAATACTTTGAGAATTTCACCTTCTGGATCTCGGGCAAGGGAAGTTACCGCTATTGATCCACTGCTGTTCTCGTCGACAATTAATGTGTTTATTTCAAGAATTTCCGGTGGATCGTTTTCTCCTACCACCAAAATGGTGACAGTTTTTTGCGTAGACTCTTGTTCACCGTCACTGATGGTGTAACTAAAACTATCTGTAGATCCGGGTGCTAAGTTGGCATTGGCTACGTACTTAAAACCGCCGAGTTCGCTGAGTGAAAACTCAACCGCACTGGTTGGTTCTGAATCAACAGAGGCTGTTAGGCAGGCTTCGACTGCCCCTAATGGTGCGGAAGCGAAATCAAAATCATCGCTTGCGCCAATGAGTACTCCGCTACCCGAAATTACAGCGCAGTTCTCGTCAAACGTAGCATCACTGGTTTCTAGTGTGCCGCGATACTCCACCTGATAATCATGGTCAATCGCCTCTGGAGCGTCGTTGACTGCTCTTAGGCAAAGTACAACTTCGCCTGTGTCGATTGCTCCATTGATATCCTCAGCAATCACGTTGTATTTCAAAGCAACTGATTGGCGAAGCGCAGGAATGTTTGCAGTGTATTTATTTTTGACCGTGTCATCGGCTTGGAATTGCAGGACGCACTCGCTGGGATCAAGGCGAACATCGCAAGCGGCGGCCAACGTCATGGCACTGTCTATCGGCGATAGGTAATCATTGCAATTGCCTGCAGCACTAGGCCCTTCTTGCAGAAGCACAAAATTGGTATCCACCGCACCATCGTCAGCGATGGTGATTTCGTATACTTCACGCTCAATTAACCTAGCGGCGTCTGCATCGAGCTGAATATCTGGGTCTGTATTTGTTTGACTACCCGTCTTGTCTACCCAAGAACAGGCACTTATGGTGGTCAGCGCGCAGAGTATAAGTAATTGATTTTTCATGATCTCTTTATACCAGCTCATTTTGGCTACAGGCGAAAAAATAAAGTCGAAAGTGTGATGCCTTTCTCGTTTCTGGGCTCAAGCTAAGTTTTTTGAGATGAAGTTCGCAAAAAACTTAACCAATTTTCGAGTGCTTTGGCAAAATCTGAACGACTTAAACGGCGATCTGGAATCGAGTCGTCAAATTGGTTGCTGAGGCATACAGTTTTAGGATCGATACTTAAAGAGTAAGCATTGCCATTAAATTCAGCTTCTTGAGGGAGTTTTAGTAGAGATAACAAGTCCTCAGCTATTTCTATGGAGTCTTGTATATCCGACTCCAAAAAAGAAGCAAGGCGAGTGTCTTCACCACTAGCGCGAGGTGCGCCGTCTTCGTCTCGGTAAAACTGCAGCTCGCTCATGTTAATCCCTCACGTAAATCGGAAAGGCAGTATTGATATCGCCTTTGGAAAGGGTGTAGCCCTCAATCTGAAAGTTGTGGCCTGAAGGCCCTCGCCATGGTTGGGCTTTTGGGTTTTTGCTGTTTTTATAGGCATGTAGTACTGCCTCGATGACATCCTGTCGACTCATGCTGTCAGGAAAAAAGCTCGAGAATTTTTGTTGCCAACGGTTGCCATCTTGTACTTCGATAGTGGCTGTATAGACGCCTGCTCGATTAGCTTTGGACTGCAACTTCACTACGCGCGCGGTTGATGGATCTCGGCCGTTTGGCCGCGAGTGGAAGCCCACAGGTTTGCCTTTCCGGTTTATTTCACCGTCGAAAATATGCCATTGATTTATCGCTGGCCGTGAGTTGCTCCACTGGGGCGAGTGTCCGGCTGATGCTGTGTTGTCCACACCAGAATTAGATTGCTGCGTGCCCTGTTGGCTGCCAAGAAGTTTTTGGCCAATCTCGGCGTAATTGGAGCCCAGAGCAATGAGCACAAGAGCGACGAGCGAAATGAGGTTCTTCTTGGTTAGCTTCATGGAGAAAACAACGCTTCAAGCAAATAAGTAAAGAGTCAGTTACTTTAACACCCGTTAGACAATTGGGGTTTACAATGTAGATAAGGTTTTATCGCTGTGTTTTAAGAGCAATCAGCTCACTCACCCATTAGTAGCCAAGTTTTGGTACTGTCTCAGCGGTGGCTTTGTTTGTGTGAAAACAGAAACCTGCCCCCCTCCTACATTCAAGGCTTAGTTGCATGGATAAAGTCATTGAGCACATAAAAAGCAGGCGTGAAGAGAATCTTCAGCAGCTGTACCAATTGCTACGGATACCCTCCGTAAGTGCTGACGCTGCTGCCAAGGAGCATGTGCAAACCTGTGCAGAAAGAGTGCGTCAGCAATTGGTTGAGGCTGGTCTGCAAGGCGTACGCCTTTTGCCAAGTGCGGGCAACCCAGCTGTTTATGGTGAAATGTTACTCGGCGATGATCGGCCGACTGTTCTTGTGTACGGACACTATGACGTGCAACCAGCTGACCCATTAGAGCTTTGGGAAAGTGATCCTTTTGAGCCTGTTGTTCGTGACGGAAAAATAATTGCGCGTGGTTCCAGTGACGACAAAGGCCAGTTCTTTATGCATGTGGCTGCGATAGCTTCGATGATTGCGTGCGACACCTTGCCTTGCAATGTTAAGTTATTGATCGAAGGGGAAGAAGAGGTTGGCTCGGTGCATCTCGGTGAGATCGTAGAGGCAAATCGCGATCTGTTAGAAGCCGATACCTTGTTAGTCTCGGACACAAGCATGGTGTCCAATGACGTGCCTTCGATAACCACTGGTGTGCGCGGCATGACTTACCTAGAGGTCACAGTCACAGGGCCTAATCGCGACTTGCATTCTGGAATGTATGGTGGCTCAGTGGTCAATCCCATTAATGCTCTTTGCCAAATGGTTGCGAGTCTTCATGATGAGCAAGGCATGGTGACAGTGCCGGGTTTCTACGATGAAGTGATTCCACTGAGTGCCAGCGAACGTGCCGGTTACGCGAATGTGCCTTTTGATACTGCAGATTACTGTGCCGATCTGGGTGTCGAAGCCTTGGGTGGCGAGACTAACTATGAACCGCTTGAGCGTGTCGGTGGCCGGCCTACTTTAGATGTTAACGGCATCTGGGGTGGTTATATGGGTGAAGGCGCGAAAACGGTTATCGCTTCTCAAGCGCATGCGAAAATATCTATGCGACTAGTCCCAAATCAAACTTCACAAAATATTACAACTTTATTTAAAGAACATTTTGAGAGCCTAGCTATCGCTGGAACAACCGTTGATGTGGCTTACGTGCATGGCGGTGAACCTGGGCTGATGCCCCTAGATTCGTTGGCGTACCAAGCCGCTAGTAAGGCTTACGAACAAACATTTGGCAAAATTCCACTGCCACTCCGCTCAGGTGGATCGATTCCGTTGGTTAGTATGTTCAAAGAAAAACTGGGCCTTGATACCGTTATGATGGGTTTTGGTTTAGACAGTGATGCTATTCATTCTCCCAACGAGAGTTATGGGATTTTTAATTTTCACCGTGGGACCGAAACTATCGCGTGGTTCCATCACTACTTTGCCTTAACTGCGAAGTAGCCTGTCGAGACAAACGAAATGAATGCAACTACGGCACCTACGGGTGCGCTCAATAAGGACGTAGTTTTACTTTCCTTGTGCCAGGCGATGATGACCAGCACTAATTCTCTGGTGGTTGCCTGCTCCGCACTAGTGGGCATGTCGTTGGCAAGTGACCCATTGCTTGGAACATTGCCTGCAGCTTTGCAGCATTTATTCACTATGCTCAGCACGATGCCAGCATCACTCATTATGGCTAGAGTGGGCAGGCGAGTAGGTTTTGCTATCGCCGCTTGCATTGGCATGGTGGGTGGATATTTGGCATGGCAGGGCATCGTTCAGCACGATTTTTTAATATTCTCTGCAGGAACTGCTCTTTTTGGCGTGCATAACGGCTTCGGTAATTTCTATCGCTTTGCCGCGATTGAGGCTGCTCCTATTTCTGTAAAAAACAGAGCTATTTCTTATGTGCTAGCGGGCGGAGTACTGGCTGCAGTGCTTGGTCCTAACATCGCGAATTGGACTCGTTTGTCGATAGAAGATGCTCCTTTTGCCGGTAGCTTTATGGCGGTGATTGGTTTGTACTTATTCGCTCTGCTGGCAATCACTCAGCTCAGCCCGAGGCTGAATCAGCCAGCCGCTGTGGGTAGTCAGCAGGGTGGACGTAGTCTGCGGGAAATTGCGAAACAGCCGCTTTTTCGGATTGCTGTGATAATTGGCGCTGCCGGTTTTTCTCTAATGGTTTTGCTGATGACTGCCACGCCACTCGCAATGGCTGCGCACCAACACCCTTTTTCTGATACTGCCATTGTGATTCAGTTTCATGTTTTGGCCATGTTCTTACCTTCATTTTTTACAGGTAACCTCATCGAACGATTTGGCATTCGAAAAATTATGGCACTTGGCGTATTGTTTGGATTGGCCACCACAGCCACCGCTCTGGCTGGTACAGGGTTCTGGTGGTTCTGGTCTGCGTTGGTTTTGCTTGGACTGAGCTGGAACTTTATGTTCGTATCGGCCACTAGTTTACTTACCGAGTGTTACAGGCCTGAAGAAAAAGCGCGAGTACAGGCAATTAACGATTTTTGTATTTTTAGTTGTGTTGGCTTGTGTGCCTTCGGTGCTGGTGGGATGCAGAGCTTCTTTGGATGGGGCATCCTTTGCATATTAGCAATACCACTCTATTTGCTGGCGGGATATGCTGTTTCGCGATTGCCTCCCCGTGAGCAACGACAAAGTTTGTTGAACGAGGCTGGATAGTGACGGAATTCCTGCGTACTACTTGCCCTCACGACTGCCCTAGTGCTTGTGGTCTTTTGGTTGAGCGCGTCGATAACAATCGCATAGCACGAGTGAAAGGGGATCCGGCGCACGATTACACCCGTGGGGTTATTTGCGGCAAAGTATCTCGATATCAAGAGCGTAATCACCACAGTGGTCGATTGACCCAGCCGTTGAAGCGAGTTGGTGCTAAAGGTGTAGGGGTGGACTCTTTTGTCCCGATCAGTTGGGATGAAGCGCTTGACTGTGTTGCTGCTGAATTTAGATCAGCGATCGATCAGTTTGGTGCTGAATCTATTTGGCCCTACAAATACGCTGGCACAATGGGCCTGATTCAACAAAATGCGATTGAGAGGTTACGCAGCCTAGCCGGCTATTCGCTACAAAAAGAGACCATTTGTGTTGGTCTGAGTGGTCCTGGATCAACTGTTGGTTCAGGCATGCGGCGTGGTGTTGATCCACGGGAAATAGCCGAATCAGAGTTGGTTGTATTGTGGGGTTGCAACGCTGTTCATACTCAGGTCAACGTGATGCATTTTGTCGCCCAGGCTCGCAAGCAAGGTGCGCAGTTGGTTGTTGTTGACCCCTATCGAAATGCTACAGCCGACAAGGCCGATATTCACTTGATGCTCAAGCCTGGCACCGACGCTGCGCTGGCATGTGCTGTGATGCAAGTCATGATTGAAGAAGAGCTAGCTGATTCTTCGTATCTTGAGAAATACACAGATGCGGACCCAGACTTCTACCAACACATTGCCAGTCGGACGCCGGACTGGGCAGCTGACATCACTGGGTTAGCCGCAGAGACTATTCGAGAATTTGCTCGCCTGTACGGCAAAACTAAGCGCAGCTTTATTCGCTTGGGTTATGGCCACAGTCGCTCTCGCAACGGCGCCATGAGCATGCACGCGGCCATGTGCTTGCCAGCTGTTAGTGGAGCATGGCAATACCGTGGCGGTGGAGCACTGCAAGGAACTGGTGTCGCGCACTTTGACATGAACAAGCTGCGAGCTCGTGATCGAGCTGTGAGAGGAGTGCGCGAGTTAGATCAATCGCGCATCGGTCCTATTTTGGATGGTAGCGGCGCTGAGATGCTTGGTGCCACGCCTGTGAAATGTTTGCTGATTCAAAATACAAACCCAATGGCGGTGGCACCTGCATCTACTCAGGTACACGCCGGTTTTAACCGTGACGATCTGTTTATTTGTGTGCACGAACAGTTCATGACTGAAACTGCTGCAATGGCAGATATTGTTCTGCCTGCCACAACTTTTGTTGAGCACGATGATATCTACATATCAAACGGCCATACATTTATTGGTTTAGGCCCCAAGCTTATAGATGGGCCGGGAGAAGCAAAGCCCAATAGTTGGGTAATTTCACAATTGGCTGAGCGCTTAGGCATAGACGATCGAGATTTTACGCTGAGTGATAAGCAAATGATCGATGAATTGCTGGCGTATTCAGACTACCCACCTGCAGCAACATTTGAAGACGGTGTGCGTTTGGATTGCGCTTTCTCTGAGGACAAAGCTCACTTTAGAGACGGCTTTGACCATCCGGACAAGCGGTTTCACTTTCGCGCTGATTGGGCGGCAGTCGGCGATAGTGAAGGCCTATTGCCTGCGTTACCAGATTATGTTCCGTTGATAGAAAAGGCGAGTTCCAGCCATCCCTTTCGCTTGGTCACCGCACCAGCGCGTTGGTTTCTAAACAGCACATTTACTGAAGTCGATAATGGAAAGCGGCGAGAGGGTGGGGTCCCTCATGCGTTAGTACACCCTGAAGATTTGAAGAGCCTAGGTATCGCACCTGATACCGAGCTTCTTATTGGCAACGACCGAGCAGAATTACAGTTGCAGGCGCGCGCCTTTGATGGCTTGCAGAGGGGTGTTGTTGTGGTGCACAGCTTATGGCCTGGGCACACTTTCAAAGATGGCTTGGGTGTGAACGCATTGGTAGGTGCAGATTCACCACCGCCTAATGGAGGTGCTGCATTTCACGATACCGCTGTCTGGTTGCGACCCGTTTTAGAGCAAGTTGACTAGCCTAGAGGGTCGTGCGCTGTCTTGGTGTGCTTATAATTCAGGCTTTGCTTAAGTGCCCGTCCAAGGTCCTAGACGATTGGCTTAGTCATTGAATCACAAAATACTTGTTTGATTATGCTTCGCGCCCGCCGCCAGAAAAACCTGAACAAGGCACTTCCCTTGCACTTACTCAGAGTGGTCAACACTGGCTTTGATGAAATTTTAAGGGTCTGCAGTCGCGTCTTTGACGCGATAGCGTTAAACTGAAGGGATCTTGCTCTAAATTTTTACCGAGGATCTATTGATGGAAAATGCAACACACCCGGCTGCGGGCGCAGTGCAAAAGAACTACGTGTGGCTGGCCTTGGGCTTTTTCTTGCCCGTTTTCACTTGTTACGCGGTTTACACAATTTTTCAGTCACGAGATGCCGTTAAAGGCTCTTGGCTGGAAACTCATACTGATTACCAAGTCCGATTGGTTTCTGTGGTTGCCCTGACGTTAGCTTTTGGCATCGTGATGGGTGCTTTGCACTGGGGTTTTCTCGGTTTGATAGCTTTTGGCTTTTTGTTCCTATGGTATGTGCTGCGTATCGCCAAGGGTTGGAGCAAGATGGGTGTTGGCGAAACCGCTGATGCCGGTTGGATCTAATTCGCACCGAGCTGGCCATCTGATTAGCTCATTAGATGCTCAAAGCTGGTCCAAACAACTGGATCAGCTTTTTTCTGAACACGCCGATTCTGATCGTGGTCAAAAAATGTCACGTTATATGCGTGATCAATTTTCCTTCCATGGTTTGCCGGCCGCCCGTCGCTGCGAACTGCAAAAGCAACACGAAAAAGCTATTGGTCTACCTGAAGACCCCATTGCTACGGCACATGCCCTTTGGGGTTTATCAGCCAGGGAATGTCAATTAGCGGGAGTAGTTGTGATAAATCGAGCAGCTAACATGCTCGACGCAGATCTTCTTTCACAGCATATTGCTCAGCTGGTGCAAAAAAAACCTTGGTGGGACACAGTAGATATGCTGGCTGCCAATGCCCTTAGTATTGCTTTCAAAGACCAGGTTTGCCAAAAGAAACATCTGCCGGCTTTCCGGAAATCATCCAGCTTTTGGATGCGCCGTTGCGCACTTATATTTCAATTAAAATATCGCGATAATATTGACCTTGATCTCTTGTTCGCGATCATTGACGAGAATCTCGGCAGCCAAGAATTTTTTATCAATAAGGCGATTGGCTGGGCTTTACGCCAGCACGCAAAGATCGATCGGGAAATTGTTGAGAGCTTTGTGGCAAGTAGAGAACTCGCGGCCTTGTCGAGGCGTGAGGCGCTGCGTTGAAAGCCGAGACTCCATTTCTTGCTCACTGACTAATAAAGGTAAAACTATGGGTGTTAGGTATCAAAAAATCAGCGATGCTGATCGGGAATTTGTCAGGGCGCAGCCACTATTTTTTGTTGCAAGTGGTACCGCTGAAAGCTCGATAAATCTCTCACCAAAAGGCTCTGACACGTTGCGAGTGCTCGATGGGAATAGAGTGCTTTGGTTGAATTACACAGGTAGCGGCAATGAGACTGCTGCCCACCTGGCGGCGGATGGCAGAATTACTTTGATGTTCTGCGCATTTGCAGGGGATCCACTTATTCTGCGTTTTTATGGTAGAGCCAAGGCAATTCATCCACGTGATGAGAGTTGGGCGGAATTGGTCTCTCACTTCGATGAGTTTCCCTCCGTTCGGCAGGTCATCGACTGTGAGATTACTACTGTGCAGCGCTCTTGTGGCTTCACGGTCCCCTTAATGGAGTTGCAAGGTGAAAGACACCACATGAAGGACTGGGTGAGCAAACGACAAGAACAAGGATTCGAAAGCTATTGGCGTAAAAAGAACAGCTTGAGTGTGGATGGATTGCCTACTCATGTCCTGGATGATTGAAATGGTAACTCACCTCCACAACGGCTAGGTTTCCAATTTTTGTGTTGATTTCCGCCTTTGCCGACCGCATGATCGTAAGCACGTATATGTGCAGATGGTTGCCTATAAAGGGATTTTGGACGTCCTTATTATGTGCAAAACGCGCTGAAAAAAAACGCGCGAATCGCTTGAAAATCCTATCTGCGTAGCATTGGTATTCTTTGAATACAATTCCAAGGAGAATTGAATATGAGCTTAGTGAGCACACTGGGTAAGATCGCTATGGGCGTAATGGTCGCCAAAGGCGTAGGTAAAATGATGGGCAACGGCGGTGGTGGAGCATCTTCCAGCGGTGGTCTTGGTGGGTTACTCGGTGGAGCACTTGGAGGCGGCCAGCAAGGCGGTTCCGGTGGAGGCTTATTGGGCGGACTGCTTGGCGGCGCTACGGGTGGTCAGCAAGGTGGCGGCGGAGCCGGCGGTTTGCTTGGTAGCTTGTTAGGCGGTGGGCAGAGTGGCAGTCAAGGTGGTTTGGCTGGTCAGTTAGGTGGCCTTTTGTCAGGCGGAGCTCAGCAGGGTGGCCAGCAGAGCGGTGGATTAGGCGGTCTACTTGATTCTCTGGGTGGCGGTGGTGCTGCTGCGGGGGGCATGGCTGGAGGTTTGGGAGGTCTGCTTAATCAAGCGTTAGCCGGCAAAGAGCCTGAACCAACTGCAGACACTGAAAAACAGGCAGAAGTGCTTTTACGCGCTATGTTGAGTGCTGCTAAATCAGATGGCGAAATTGACGCAGGTGAGCGCGAAAAGCTGATGAAGCATCTTGGTGATGTATCGCCAGCAGAGCAGGCATTTGTTCAGCAGGAAATGTCTAGCCCTGTAGATGTGCAGGGCTTGGTTGCTTCTGTGCCTAGAGGCATGGAGCAGCAGGTGTATTTGATGTCACTGACAGCGATCGATTTGGATTCACAGGCAGAGGCTCAGTATTTACACCAGCTAGCTCAGGGTTTAAACATCGATCAGCAGCAGTGCAATGCAATACATCAACAGCTAGGTGTTCAACCTCTCTACAGCTAGAGCGATTTGCTTTTCAGAGCTAGAAAACAAGACGGCTATCGCCAGAATAGCCGTCTTTTTTATGCTTGCGCTTTGTTAGATTTGAACAATCTAGCGGTCAGTTTGAGTGCACTTTCTGCACGTTCCTCACATTGTTCGTCCGTTAATGGCTCTTGTACCCCGATTGCCCGACGGATTTGAGTATCACCAATTAGCAAAGACAAATAAGTCTGGCTAGCATCCTCGACTTGATGCGCAGGCCAATGCCCACCCTCTGCTGCAGAACGAAACACTTTTTCGACCAAGGGGGCAATTGTCTCTCTTCCAGCTTTGGCAATTGCATCGCCTAGTCGGGTACCTGGCTCACTATTGTCCGCTTCAGCAGCGGCTGCACGATTGAGTGCAATCGCGCGTGGGCTTGTCACAAGCTGTAGCAATGCAGGGCCAAACTGTCCCAACGTTTCTATGGGGTCCTTATTCTGCGTCAAACAGGCTTCTAACCCGTCCTTTACGTTGCGTGCATTTTCCTCGACCAAAGCCGTGAATAAGCCTTGTTTGCTGCCATACCATCGATACAAAGTTTCGTTGGAGGCCTTGGCTTTCTTGGCGATGAGCAGCATCGAAGAGCTTCGATATCCGCGCTCTGATAAAATTTCGTAGGCGGCTTCTTCGATCAGCTTGCGTCGAGCATCTTGTTTTTCTTTGCGCATAAGTGCTTCTCTTTATTTACAAATGCATACACAAGAATTCAAATAATAAACGTACACTTTAATTCCAAAGTGTCTAGCCTATTTGAGTCATAAGGGGAGAGTAGATGATTGTGGCAACGAAAAACACATTTCTTTCAGATGTCAGTTCATTTTGGGCTGTTTTAGTACTTGGCATCATGGCTGGCTTTTTCTGGACCTATTCGTTTAATGTTAATTACGCATTAAAAAGTCTCGATGCTGATACTTATGCTGAAGTGCAAAGCCTATCTAATGTCAACGTCAGACACAGTATGTTTTTTTTGTTTTTCTTTGGTGGTGCTTTGTTTTCTGCTTTAGCTGCTGTACTGAGTTGGTTTCAGCAAAAAACAATTCGGTCATACTGGATGTTTCTAGCATGTGTTGTTTACCTCCTGGGGGTTGTTGTCTTAACCAAACAGGTCAATTTACCGCTTAATGCAGAAACTGAGTCTTGGGCGATTGGCTCCGTCCCCGAGAATTGGCAAACCATTCGAGATGCTTGGAACCAAGCGAATTTTTGGCGAATGTGTGCGTCAGCTACAGCATTTTCCTTTGGTTTGGTGGCTCTCGTGTCCAGATCACCGAGCGAGTAGGTTCGTCCCACATTTATCGAGTTGGCCTTTTGATAGTTGGATAAACACACTTGATTTGAATTGAGGGTAAAGCAAGAGCTTGTGGCGATGCTGGGGTGTCGGTAGCATGAGCCATCTAAACTCAACTAATAGAAATGTCATAACTATCATGGATTTTCTCGAAGAACTTCACTGGCGTGGGCTACTGCATCAAACGGCTGGAAATGATGTCGAAACTCACCTGCAGACACCGGGACAAGTGGCCTATTGTGGCTTCGATCCAACTGCCGACTCGTTGACCATCGGAAACTTGATTCCTATAAAAATGCTGATGACTTGGCAGCGTAGCGGGCACCGGCCAATAGTGTTGATGGGTGGTGGCACGGGGCTGATTGGCGATCCTTCAGGCCGAGACTCTGAGCGCTTGTTGCAAACAGTGGATCAAGTAGAGCACAACATCTCTTGCCAAAGAAAAATCTTCGAACAGTTGATGGATTTTGATAAAGGGAATCCCTGCGCGGCGACCATCGTAAATAATTATGATTGGCTCGGGAAGCTTGGCTTTATAGAAGTTTTGCGCGATGTGGGTAAGCACTTTTCAGTTAACGCAATGATCAAAAAGGATTCTGTCTCCGACCGGCTGAATAATCGTGAGCAGGGCATTAGCTACACCGAGTTCAGCTATATGTTGTTGCAGGCTTACGACTTTCTGCATTTGCGTCGCGAACATGGTTGCACCGTTCAAGTGGCTGGTTCGGACCAGTATGGCAATATTGTTGCTGGCATGGATTTGATTCGCCGCTACTACGACGACCCCAAAGAAGGGACCGCTTACGGCGTGACCAACAAGTTGGTCACCCGTGCGGATGGTCAAAAAATAGGTAAATCAGCGGGCAATGCAATTTGGCTGTCAGCTGATCGCACGTCGCCTTACCAGTTCTATCAATTTTGGATAAATACGGATGATGCAGATGTCATCAAGTACCTGCATTGGTTTAGCTTTATCCCTCAGGCTGAAATCGAAGCCATCGCTGCCGAACACCAGCAGGCACCACATCAGCGTGCGGCGCATCGAGCGCTAGCACAGCACATGACTAAGTTGATTCATGGAGAGGCTGTGCTAAATGCAGTGGAGTCCGCTGTGCAGGCACTTTTTGGTGGTGATGTACGCGCACTGGATGAGAAAATGTTAGCCGAAGTGTTTGCTGATGTGCCTAACAGTGAACATGACAAATCAGCGCTTGGTGGTGAAGGTGCAAGCTTGGCAGAACTGTTGGCGGATACTTCTTTAGCCAGCTCAAGACGTCAGGCGCGCGAATTTTTGCAAAATGGTGCTGTTGCGGTCAACGGTGAAAAAGTTGCTGCAGACTATGTACTTCGTGCTGAAGACCTGATGCATGGTAAAACTATTTTGCTTAAACGAGGCAAGAAAAACTGGCATGCTACTCAGTGGCGATAAGTGTTGAATAGCATGTTTAGTTATCGCTTTGATATATAAGTGAAGAAGGATTTTTTGTGACGCAGACCACTGAGAAACCCATAAGCCAAGTCATTGGTGAATTGCAGAAAGATCTTGCTGCCGCGAACTACATAGCTGATCCGGCTCTGGCGACATGCTTGCAATTAATGAATGTGCTTGAAAAACCACTATTGCTAGAGGGCGATGCTGGTGTTGGTAAAACAGAGGTGGCCAAGGCGCTCGCTCGCTCTACAGGGCGAAAGCTTGTGCGATTGCAGTGTTATGAAGGTCTGGATTTAGGGTCCTCAGTCTACGAATGGGATTACCAGCGACAACTGCTGGCTATTCGTATGATGGAAGCCAACGGTGGGCAGTCTGTCGAAGAAGGTATCTTCTCTCAGCGGTTTTTGCTTGAAAGACCATTGATGCAAGCCATTAGCTCTAAAGAGCCAGTCGTTTTGTTGATTGATGAAATAGACCGAGCTGACGAAGAATTTGAAGCCTTCTTGCTGGAATTGTTGTCCGACTGGCAAATCAGTGTACCAGAGCTAGGTACAATTACAGCCAATAGTAGACCCACGGTTGTATTAACGGCAAACGGTACACGGGAGTTGTCAGATGCATTGCGCCGTCGCTGTCTGTATTTCTATGTGGATTATCCCAATTTTGACAAAGAGCTACGTATTTTACGAGCAAAGCTGCCGGAGCTAAAGAGCAGTTTGGCAATGCAAGTAGTCGCTTTTGTCCAGCGATTGAGGGAAGCAGAGCTACGCAAATCACCCGGCATTGCTGAGACGCTTGATTGGGCAACTGCTCTTTTAAACTTGCGTGTTGATGATTTACGCACGGCTCCTCAGGTAATAGCGGACACGCTAGTCTGTTTGCTTAAAACCCAAGAAGATCAAGCTGCCACTGATGCAGACGCCATTGCAGAATTGATTAAGCGATTGCGTTGAGTCGGTTCCCCCTGCCAGAGCAGGTGTGTCTGGAGCTACAAATTTCGAATAACTTTAAAATGAGTAAACAGTAAAAAATTCTTGTGCAAAGCGAACAATCAGCTCCACTCACCTTAGAAGCGCGACTGCTGCAATTTGTTCGTGACGCACGTGCCGTTGGCTTTGACAATGGCTTATCTGAATCCGTTGATGTGCTGCGCTTGCTGCACTGTGCGGATCCCTTTGAACCTATGGCTTTTTACTGGCAGTTACGCAGCTTGCTGTGTTGCAGTCACGATCAGTGGTCACGTTTCGAAGCTTTTTATGTGGCCTGGTTCTACCCCCAAGAACACACAGTGGGCGAGGGCGATGATGGTCCGCAGGACTTTGCGGGTGGAGGAAGCAGCAGTTCGGGTATGCGGTATCTCTCAGATCTGCAAACGGAAACAGCCACTGCATCTGAGAAAGAAGAAGCAAACGGTGGAGGATCGGCGCAAGAGACCCTGTCCATGGCGGATTTTCGGTTTGTGTTTGATAAAGTGGAACAGCGAGCTTTAGAGCTTTGGTTAGATCAACTGGCGCGCCGTATCAGGAGGCGGTTAACCAGGCGGCAACGAAACGCGAGTAGTGGCAGGGTGCTTGATTTTCGGCGCACTACCCGCAAGGCCTTGCCATTTGGAGGAGAGGCCATGCGTCTGAGTTTTAGACGCCGACGTCGACGGCTGCCGCGCTTGGTGATATTGATCGACGTCTCGCAATCTATGGACGTCTACACCAAGTTCTTCATGCGATTTGCCATGGGTGTGTCTGGGGCGTTTCAAGAATCAGACGTTTACGCTTTCCACACGCGGTTGATACATCTGGGAGATGTATTGCGTGAGAAACACGTAGCTACTTTAGAAGCACACTTGACCGCACTATCTAGGGGGTGGTTGGGTGGCACTCGGATCGCTGCGTCGTTACAAGAATTCAATCAACAATATTTACAGCGAACTGTGCACAGCAGGACGATCGTTTTGATATTCAGTGATGGCTATGACACGGCGGCCAGTGAGGATCTGGCCGAGCAGGTCAAACGCTTAAAAGGCAGGGCAAGTAAGGTGCTGTGGTTGCACCCACTTTTAGCCCGCCCTGGTGGTCCCAAGCTTGATCCGAGTCTGAAGCAGGCGCTACCTCATCTTGATGCACTGCTGCCGGCCCACAGCTTGGAGGCAATGGCTCAGCTTGAGCCTTACTTGTCTCGCTGAATACACGCAGGCCTAAATGAGGCTAGCCCTGCGCCGCTTCCCACTCAGCAGGCGAATAAGCCTTAATGCTGAGCGCGTGTAATTCCCCAGATTTGATGTAGCTGTCGAGTGCAGCATAAACTTTCTTGTGGCGTGCCAAAGTGTTGGCGCCATCGAAGTCAGCGCTGACAACGGTTGCTTCAAATTTATAACCATCGCCGTCGAGTACGGTGTGCTCGTCTGGAAATGCGCTGGCTAGTTGTTCAGCCATAATTTCAAGTTGCATATAAAACTCTGTTATTAGCTTGTTGGTGACGCGTAGAAAACGTACTGGGTGCTGTAGTCCGAAAATTCGAAATACACCTTGTCGCCTTCTCCCTTGTCAGCTTTGCCATCGAGATTGGCATCGAGGATACCGTAGCCGAAGCGATAAGGCCGTGAAGCACCAGTTTCTGTTCCTGTGCCCGTAGATATCTTGTCGATCTTCATGAAGCGGCGCACGAGCGTACCGCCACTGTAGACCTCTAAGACGCCGTCAGTACCCGTCCAGTTCTGCATGGTGCGGCCGAGACGGTTTTGGGTTTCTTGCGTGCAGCCAGCCAGTGCTAGCAGGGTGGCACAGCTGAGGGCGATCAATCGTTGGTGTGAGGTCACAATTACTCTCCAGTTGGAAGGTGTCAAGATCCTGATTCTACAGGCCCTCAGAGCAGCTGGCCACACTGGGATGGGTGCACACCAACAACGATGGCACGGTCGCTGCGTGCAATTAGTTGAATAGGGCGTTGCCAATACGGAATGCGACTGCCCGGAACGTACAGTTATTAAAGGTGAAATGATGAGCAGAGCAAAAATTTTGGCTGGATGCATAGCCATGGCGACCATAGGAGTTGCAGGAGTTGCAGGAGCTGCACAGGCAGGTCTGTATGTTGGAGCGGGTGTTGGTGCAGTTCGCTTGGATCCTGACGTAGGCGGCAATCTGAACATTAAAGATGATGGAAGGGATACTGGTTTTAAAGCAGTTGTTGGCAAGCGGCTGGCGCGTCGCGTTTCTGTTGAACTGTTTTATACATCTCTTGGTACCGCCGAATTTGAGCCAACAGGCGAAGTTGACTACAGCACCTATGGCTTGAATGCTGTCTTGGCTCTCAATGCCCCAAAGCATGGTTCAAAAAGACCACAGTACTTTGTAAACCTGGGGGTTGGTGCATTAGATACAGATTCCGAAAGCACCACGACTAACCGTGATAACGATCTTCTGGTTAATGCTGGCTTGGGTGTTAGTTTTCCGATGCGCCACGGCATGTCTCTGCGTGCGAACCTTGAAGCTTTCGAGCGTGATGCAAGCATGTTCAGCGCTGTGCTGATTAAAGAATTTGGTGCTTGTCACGGTGGGCGTTGCGCGCACGGTAAACACAGCAAGAAACACGATAAGCATCAACAAAAACCTGTTGAGGAATTGCCAGCGATTGCGACGTCTACGGCTGAGGTTGCTACTGAAAAAAGTGATGGAGTGGAAACTCTAGATTTACTCTTTGGTAAAACTCCAGCAGTCGAGGTTCCTGTCGAGCAAGCAGTGGAACTAGATACACGTTTGACTCAGCTTGAGAATGCTTACTTCAACAAAGATTCAGCCTATATCACAGCAATGGGTGAGGAGAGCCTCAATCTTCTGATTCAGACCATGAGTGATTACCCAGAGATGAAGGTCGAGATTCAAGGTCACACTGACACTGAAGAAGCTGGCAGTGCAAGAGCATTATCAGAGTTAAGAGTTCTGCGTGTAAGCAACTTCCTGGTGAAAAAGGGTGTTGATTCAGCGCGACTCGCTTTGGTTGCTTATGGTGACTCACAGCCTGCTTCTGTTGATGTTGGAAGTCATCTCAATCGACGCGTGCAGTTCCGCATTTTGTCGGTAGAGTAAAGACTGTAAAAACTTGACGCTGGATGGCGCGACGACAATGAGTTGAAGCGCCTTTTTTTTGTTTTCTAAATATGAAAAATATATGATCGACGATAAAAACACAGAACTACTAGTTGTGATTGAAGGCGCTGTTGAACGCCTGCGAAACGCCGCTTGGGTTTGCGCTTGGGTTTTGGTTTTGTCTAGCTGGGTTTTGTCTTATGCAATCTCATCCTTTCTCAGTGGAAGTGCTGGTAGAGAGATTTTTTTGATTAGTTTAGTAGGGTTTTTGCTGTCTTCTTTTGCGTTTTTTGATGTTTTAATTCGATTGGCTCAATGCCAAGTTAGCTCAGGTATTGGGAAAGGTCTGCGTGCAAAACTTATAAATGAACAGAGTTTTCGTGCAGTTCCCACGCATCTCATCGACAATGGAGATCAGAAAGTTGCTGACTCTATAAAATGTTGGTTGCAGGACGTCGCCAATGATGTGCCCGAAGTTCGTTGCCTGGCGAAGCAGTACAGAAATAAAGTGGGTGTGTTGCGCGTGGCTGATGCTGTAAATTTAAAGATATTCGCTGATCTTACCAAACGCCGACTACGTGCAGGATTTCTGCAAGCCTAGCTTGCAAAAAAGACAGGGCGCGCAAGAGCGCCCGTTTGTCCTTACTGAATTTAGCTGGACCAAGTATCGCGTAAAGTGACAGTACGATTAAATACTAGTCTCGATTTCGTGCTGTCTGCATCACAGCAAAAGTAGCCCATGCGTTCAAACTGAAAGACATCTTCATTTTCAGCAGAGGCTAGAGATGCTTCGCACTTAGCATGCTGCATAACAACCAGTGAATTGGCATTGAGTGCTGTAGTAAAGTCTTCAATAGAATTTGGGTTGGGATCTGAAAAAAGCCTGTCATAGAGCCGCACTTCTGCATCTATGGCAGTAGATGCATCTACCCAGTGAACTACTCCCTTAACTTTGCGGCCTTCAGGTTTTACCCCCAGCGTTGCCATGTCTACGGTGCAGAGAAGTTCTATGATCTCGCCAGATTCGTCTCTGATCACTTCATCGCAACGAATCACGTAGGAACCACGTAATCTTACTTCACCGCCTAGCGCTAGGCGCTTATACTTGGGCGGAGGTACCTCTGCAAAGTCTTCGCGCTCAATGTAGAGCTCACGAGAAAAAGATATTTCACGATCACCAAACTCTTCTCTCTGGGGGTGGTGAGGCATTGTAAGCTGCTCACTTTGCCCTTCAGGATAATTCTGAATCACAACCTTGATAGGGTCTAGCACGGTCATACGTCTTGGAGCGTTCTCGTTTAGGTCTCCACGAATGCAGTCTTCAAGCACACCCATTTCAATCCATGAGTCTTTTCTGGTAACACCAATGCGCTCACAAAAAAGGCGAATTGATGCAGGTGAAAAACCTCTTCGGCGCATGCCACGCAAGGTTGGCATACGCGGATCATCCCAGCCATTGACTGCACCGCTGTTGACTAGTGCAGCAAGCTTGCGTTTACTGACAACCGTGTATTCTAGGGCCAGTCTTGCGAATTCAATTTGCTGGGGGTGGCACTCTATGTCGATATGATCCAACACCCAGTCATACAGTGGACGATGGTCTGCAAATTCTAGTGTGCAAAGAGAGTGGGTTATCGCCTCTATTGCATCAGAGATACAGTGGGTGAAGTCGTACATCGGATAGATGCACCAGGCATCACCTGTGCGGTGGTGATTCACTCTTCGTATTCGGTATATGACTGGGTCACGCATCGTGATGTTGGGCGACGCCATGTCGATCTTGAGGCGCAGTACTTTGCTGCCGTCCTCAAACTCTCCTGCGCGCATTGCCGTGAACAGCTCTTCATTCTCTTTTACGCTTCGATTGCGAAAGGGACTATCCTGGCCAGGCTCGGTCAAATTGCCACGCTGCGCACGGATTTCATCGGCACTTTGGTCATCGACAAAGGCGTATCCGTCTTTGATCAATGCCATTGCAAAGCCAAAGAGCTGTTCAAAGTAGTCAGAGGCGAAGTATTGTTCGTCCCATTCAAATCCCAGCCAACGAACGTCTTCGGCTATTGCTTGTACAAACTCGTCGCTTTCCTTTTCGGGATTTGTATCATCGAATCGAAGGTTGCAGCCGCCGTTAAACTCCTTGGCAGTACCGAAGTTAAGGCAGATCGATTTGGCGTGGCCAATGTGCGGGTAGCCGTTAGGCTCGGGTGGAAAGCGTGTCGCCACGCGCCCTCCATTTTTACCTGCTGCAATATCGTCGCGAATTAGGTGTCGAATAAAGTTGGCGGCGGCAGTGGGCTGCTCTGGCTGGCTCATGAATGTTGGAATCCGTGCATGGTTGACGGCAGGTGCTGTCAAAGCAGAGATTATAGAGGCTCTAGGGCGTTAGGTCGAAGCCATTTTGTTTGACTGAGCGTGGTTTGCGCCAAGCTCTGCAAGGACTACAAAAGAGAAGCAGGAGGGCCTAGCTAGCGGCGCTTTCCATATAGTGGAGAAATTTCTTCATCACTTTTTCCACATAGTTTCTGGTTTCAGGAAAAGGCGGTATGCCTTTGTATTTGACCACGTTCCCAGGTCCAGCGTTGTAGGCTGCCAACGTCAGCTTAGGGTTGTAGTTGAACCGTTTGGATAGTTTCCCCAAGTATTCAATGCCACCGCGTAAATTTTGCTCGTGATCAAAGACATCTGTCACACCTAGTTCGCGAGCGGTAATTGGCATCAATTGCATCAATCCTTGCGCACCGGCTGATGATTCTGCTTTGCTGTCGAAACACGATTCTGTGGCGACAACCGCCATGACCAAGTGTTTGCTGATGGAATATTGCTGGGCTAATCGATTGATAATGGGCTCGTATTTGGCAGCCCGAGCTTTCATTGATTTATCTTTTTTGCCTCCACATGAAATGACGTGGGTGCTCTTTTTAACGGTCTTTTTCTTCTTTCTTGGCTTTGGTGTATTGATCACACCAATGAGCTTGTATTCTGATTTATCAACTTTGCTTGGGGTTATGTCGGTGTGCCAGACAGTACCGTCTAGGTGCTTGTAGACAAATGTCTTTGCCTGCGCTGAGGCTGCACCGACCAGAAGCGTGAAGGCCACCGCTGCTAGCAGTACTGACTTCCGGAATAACCCCATTGTTTCTGCCTAATAAAAAAGCCATAGATAGCCATAGGCAGAGCAAATATCGTGCAGATTGATGTACCGCACGGCGAGCGGCAAGGATGCCGCTGTGTCTATTTGTCCAGATACTCTAAATGATCTGCCAGCGCAGGCCGCGCTTTCGGCGGGGCCGAGTGGGAGGGCGTACCGATATAGATAAAGCCAGCCACCAGGTCGTCTTCGGCAGCTTTTAAAAAGTCTTTGACTGCATTGCTGTTGCAGAACGGTCCACTGAGCCAGATACAACCAAAACCAAGATCGTTTGCAGCCAGCTGTAGTTGTTGTACAGCTGCACCCGTGGATAATATTTGTTCAAAAACAGGTACTTTCGGCAGGTCCTCAACGATTGATGCTAAGACCGTGATGATCATGGGAGACCGCAGTGGCTTAGTCTTGATCATGGCGAGTTTTTCATCTCCTATTTCGGGGGTTTCTGATTTTGCAGCAGACGCAAGTGCCTCTCCCAGTAGTTGCCTTTGTTCACCCTGAATGACGATAAACCGCCAGGGGCGAAGTTTGCCGTGGTCTGGTGCTGAGAGAGCACAACCAACGATTTTGGCAAGCTGGTCGGAGTTGGGTACGGGCTCATTGAGTGTGTTTGCAGCATGTGATGCGCGACCTAACAAGGTATCGACAAGGGAGCTCAAGGTGAATTCTCCGAATTTAGAGGTTGATAAAATAGTGTTTTCTGCTTGGCAGCAGGGTCTTTAAAGACTGCTACATATTAGCTTTGCTTATAATTTTATGCAGTGTACACGTGAGATGAGCAAAGCCTGAATGTGACACTTGTGATGGATATCTGATGAGAGCGCTGACATAGGGAGTGTGCTCACTCGGTTGCCTGCTAGCTTTTTGTAAGAAATAACTGAGATCAAAATTAATGACTGATGCAGTGGTGCGCTATCGCCTAAAAGTTCTGGATGCTTCGGCACACTTGTTCGAGGTGGAGTGTCGCGTAGCGGTAGACCAGGGTTCTTTGCGCTGGAACTTGCCTGATTGGATACCTGGTAGTTACATGATTCGCGAGTTTGCACGTCATGTGGTCACTATGGATGTGACGCTGAACGATGAGCGCTTGGCGTTTCAAAAGGTGAGCAAGAGTTGTTGGGGCGCTATGGCATCACAGCCTGGTGAGCTTTGCTTGCGCTACGAAGTCTACGCTTGGGACTTGTCGGTTAGAGGGGCGCACCTCGATCAAACTCACGGTTTTTTTAACGGCACGAGTGTGTTTGTGTCAGTTGAAGGAACGGGGGCAATGCCCCACCGGTTGCATATTGCTGAGAACGATAGTTTGCCGCATTGGCAAGTAGCGACAGCTATGCAGCCTGTTGATATCGATGAAAATGGCTTTGGCCTTTACAGCGCAGAGAACTACGACGAGCTGTTGGACCACCCGGTTGAAATGGGCACTTTCGAGCGTGTTTGTTTTGAGGCCTGCGGCGTGCCTCATGAGATTGTATTGACTGGACGTTATCACGCGGACCTTCGCCGTGTATGTCAGGATTTGAAGAAGATATGTGAGGCGCAAATTCGCTTTTTTGGCGAGCCCGCACCAATGGATCATTATGTTTTTTTTGTGATGGTTGTTGGCGACGGTTATGGCGGATTGGAGCATCGAGCTTCAACGGCGCTGATGATAAGCCGCGAGAATTTACCCGCTTTTGGCGATGCTGCTATTAGCGACGATTATCTCAAGTTTTTGGGTCTTTGCAGCCACGAGTATTTCCATACTTGGAACGTCAAGCGCATTCGCCCTGCAGAGTTTGTACCTTTTGACTTGAGTCGCGAAGTGCATACACGTCAGCTTTGGGCCTTTGAGGGCATTACATCTTATTACGATGATTTGTTTTTGTTGCGTACGGGCTTGATAAACACAGAGCGCTACTTGGATTTAGTCGCTCAGACGATCACGCGCGTTTACAGAGGATCAGGTCGGCATAAGCAAAGTCTGTCCGATTCTAGCTTTGATGCTTGGACAAAATTTTATAAGCAAGATGAAAATGCACCAAATGCAATTGTTAGCTATTACGCCAAAGGAATGTTGGTGGCTATGGCTTTGGATCTAGTCATGCGGATGCGCACCGATAATCGTGTCGGTTTAGATGAGCTAATGAAGCTGCTGTGGCAGGAATACGTCACAGGAAAAGAAGGAATTGATGAGTGCCACATTGAGCGCATTGCAGAAGAGCTTTGTGGATCTAATCTAAGCGAATTTTTTGACGAAGCTGTGCGTGGAGTAGAAGACTTGCCACTGGATGAATATCTTGCCACGCACGGCGTTGAAATGCGTTGGCGAGCAGCCGTTTCAGCCGAAGATAAAGGTGGCGCTCTCGACAGAGGTAACTCTGTAGATAGAGCCGCACTTGGATTGCAATTGGGTGCTGGTAATAAAGTAGGCTTTGTTTTTCACGGTGGAGCAGCTCATGCGGCAGGTCTCAGTGCAGCGGATGAGCTGATATCTTGGGATGGTTTACGATTGACACCTACGAGTCTAAGAAAGCAGCTTAGCCGACATGTGCCAGGTGACACTGTTGTTTTGATGGCCTTTAGGCGTGATGAGCTCATGGAGTTTGCAGTGGAGCTTCAGTCTGCACCGCTTGATACTTGTGCCTTGTGGACTAAAGAGGGACGAGACTTTGTTCGGGACGAGTGGTTGATGCCGGAATGACTGAGATCGAGGCACCGCTACTCGAATCTGAAATTAGGCGAGCGGCGGGAGCGATCGCCAATGATTGCGCGATTCATGTTTTGCAAGATACGCCCTCAACTAATAGCTGGTTGTTAGAACATGGTGATCTCAATAAAGCAAGCCTGTGCATAGCAGAGCGGCAGGTTGCAGGTAAAGGGCGGCGTGGTCGTCAGTGGCAAAGTGACGGCGGTAGTTTCACTTGTACTATTCGCTTGCCACTTCAAGTGTCTTTGGCTAACGCTGGTGCCTTTAGCTTGGTGGTCGCTCTTACGTTGCGCGATGCTTTAGTTTCTTTAGGTGTGAGTGAGGTAGGGTTAAAGTGGCCAAACGATCTTCTACATGATTGGCGAAAATTGTCCGGAGTTTTACTAGAAGTTGCTACCAACGATGAGCACTCTGTTGATTTGGTGTGTGGAGCAGGTGTCAACTGGCGGGCGATGCGGCAAACAGTAGATCAGCCGCTGGTTGATGTGCACACCCTTAGCCCAGATCAGCAGCATGACCGCAATCGTTTGGCTGGAATTTGGCTTGCGGCCATGTTAAAAGCTAAGACTCGTTTTGAGCAGCAAGGCTTTGATGCTTTTGCTGTTGAGTGGCAGGCTTGTGATTTATTGCATGGTTTGCCTGTAACCGTGTTGAGAGGTGAGGAGCGAATAGAAGGCATTGCGCGAGGTGTTGATGTTAATGGAGCATTAAAACTGCAAAATGAACAAGGCACACAATTGTTGCACGCAGGAGAAGTGAGTTTGAGGCGGCGATGAAGTTACTCGTAGACATTGGTAATACGCGTTTAAAATCTGCCCTATTGCATGATGGTGTGTTGATAGAGCGCTGCGCATTTAATTGGCGCGATGGAGATCTGAACGATAGCTTGGCAAGGCTTTGGCGAGATTTCAAACCGAGTGATCTTGCCATTTCTACTGTTGCTGGTGGTGCAGTTGTCGAGGCAGTCAGCAAGTACGCAAAAAATAATTGGCGACTAGAGCCTAGGATGGCTAAGTACCGTGGCGAAGTATTTGGGTTACGTTGTGGGTACTTAGAACCTGAGACTCTGGGCATTGACCGATGGCTGGCGATGCTTGGCGCATTTGGACGCCATCCAGGAGCGTGGGTGGTGGCGGACTTGGGTACAGCGGCTACGCTGGATGTTATCGATCGGCAGGGGCAGCACTTGGGTGGATGTATCTATGCAGGTATAGAGACTCAGCGCCGCGCGCTCTCACGGCAAACAGCAGCGCTGCCCTCGGTAGACAAAGAACAAACGACTGCTTTGGCTCGCGAAACTCACAGTGGCATAGCCCTCGGTACGTTGTTATCAGTAGTGGGTGGCGTACGTGAGCTGCTCAATGAGGTCCAGGGTCGGCCGGATTGTAAGGGCATCAAACTCTGCTTGACCGGCGGCGCAGCACCCGTTGTCGCTGAGCGTTTGAGGGGTCAACAAATGATTTTCCCTGACCTTGTTTTGGAGGGATTAGCGATGAATGAGTTCGCAATTGAAATTTCTACCACTTTACCCATTGCCAATTCTCTCTAGTTCTTCTATTATTCCGTTTTTGGTGGCAGTGCTTCCAAAAGTGCCGGTATAGCTCAGTTGGTAGAGCAACTGACTTGTAATCAGTAGGTCCGGGGTTCGACTCCTCGTGCCGGCACCAGTAAATTCAAAGGCTTAGACGGAAACGTCTAGGCCTTTTTTATTTGGTCAGAATCAAATTTCTAAACCTTCTGACCATATCTCGCTAGCTATCTGCTCAGCGAAAAGAATCTCGATTATGTAGACATGCAAAGGCCTTGTCTCAAAACTGGGCTTTTCTTACTCAAAAGTTAAGAACCGCCTTCCCAGAGTCGAATTGATGGGAGATGTAGCTGGGGTTAAGCGCTGAGCAGTCATCTTTCCAAAAGGCGTTTGGTGGTTAATTTAAGGCTAGCACCACGACAATTCCATTGAGTGCATTTCAGCTCGAGTACAAACAGCCGTCAAATACTGCATGAAGTTGCCTAATGCGTGCTCCTCACGGAGTCTGAATGAAGAGCCGCGCCTAGCAAGATTTGTTAGAAAAAACCTAACTATCTGTTTTTATGGATTTTTACTGCTTTGTTACGTGAGTAAACGAAATGATGGATCGTCGTCTTTGCTGGATATTTGCCCTAGGTGCTGTTGTATCAACAGGTTGCAGCTGGGTGGACTCTTCAGGTCGCCAGGAAAATCGTACCCCAGGTTTGGTCGATTTGACCCAGTCGGTGGTTGAAAGTCGCGCAAGTACTAGTTTGGGTTTTCTAGACGAAGATAAAAATCTAGACAGCTTTTTTCCTGAACTATTAGCTCAGGGCGGTGATTTGAACGATGTTTGTATCGCCACAGGCGGCGCCTTCGCTGATATTGCTGCGTCTGATTTTGCAGAAAGCATAGAAGCCGCCTGCGATCCTCTTGTGACGCAGAGTTGTGGGCTGACACTTGAGGTTGAGTTGCTGTCGAGTCAGCTTTTCGCATCGGATATACCTGCTTTACGCCGACCTGTTGCGCAGCAGTACGCTTTAACGCTGCAGGATACTGACGGCGCCTCTGCGAATCAATTGCTAACTCTGTGTATTAGTTCGGAATCTACCGCTCCGATTGCTGTGAATGACACTTTCGACGTGCAGAGAGATGCACTACAGCAGTTTGATGGAATGGAATTCAATGCTGATTGTGGGCCACTGGTCGCGTCTGGGGTTTTGGCCAATGACAGCGACGACTTTGATTACAGCGAAGACGACGCGAACTTGCAGGAGTGCTTAGTCGCAGAATTGCTGACACTACCCTCTAATCACCAAGGTGTTTTTGAGTTGGAGCCAGACGGTGGATTTAGCTATAACGCAGGAACGACGTTACAAATTGGGGAAACCGATAGTTTTACCTATTCCGTTAGTGATGGGGTCAACGACAGCGAGTCTGCGACCGTCGTCATTAACATAACCGGGCTCAATCTCCCGCCAGTTGCATTGGATCCCACGCCGACAATAGATGAGGACACAGTACTCGTGCTTAGTGCTGCGGATTTGGCCAGCGATCCTGAAAATGGTTTGCTTCAGCTGATATCTGTCGGCGTGGCACAGGCACCAACTATGGGCCAGTTGAGCTTTGATGCCGCACCTGCAGAGATCCGTTACACACCCGATGCGAATGTTTCTGGCACGGATGCTTTCAGTTATCGCATTGCAGATGCGGCAGGTGATGATGTCACTGGCACCGTTTCAGTTGTTGTCGTCGCAGTTAACGATTTGCCAGTAGTGTCCCCAGAACAAGGCAGTGTTGTGAATTTGCCTTCAGATTCTAGTACGACGAGCTTGCTGTTTACCGTCAGCGATGTCGAGGATGATGCTAATGCTGTCGGGATAGCCGTAGATGCAATCTCTGATAATCCGTCGGTTGTCACGGCGACTGTGTCTGCTGAATTGGATCCTGGCACCGCAGGCAATTGGCTTGTTGATTTTGTTGCAGTAGGGGATGGTGCGGCTACGGTCACTGTGCGCGCCACAGACGCTAACGCTGAAAGTGGCGAAAGTGATGTCACTGTGACAGTCGGTAGTGGTAATCAAGCTCCCATTGTTCAGAGTCCAGTGCCAGCTCTAACGACTATCGACGGCAACGATCTAGTAATCAATATTGTTAGCGACGGATTGGCAGAGGATCCAGATGGTGCTGATGCCAACTTGGCCATCGACTCTGTGGACAACGAAGTAGGCGGTACCGTTGTTTTCACACCAGCCTCTCAATCATTGACTTTCACCCCTAGCGGCTCGGGGACTGCTTCTTTCGAGCTAACTGTAACGGATGAAGATGGAGCCAGTGCTAGCGCGACCATTATTGTAGAAGTTGGTGCCACTCAGTCGCCAGTGCTTAGTACAACAGTGCTGACAGCCACTGACGGTGTGCAGCAAACCTGGTCCATTAGTGCAGACGCTTTGGCAGCAGATGCTGATACAGCAGCAAGCTTATTGGAATTTAGTGGCGCCCCAACGTCTACCGGTGGTGCTGTTTCCGTGGACGGCACGAACAAAATTCTAAGCTTTACCCCCTCTGCTGCTGGCGCCACCACAATTAACGTGACAATTGTGGATCCCGAAGGAAACGCCGTTTCTGGTGCCCTGGATGTCAATGTGTCAGTAGTGGTCACTGCCTCCCCGGTGCTAAGTTCAGTAGTGTTGGACGCTATTAATGGTGAGCTTCAAACTTGGTCCATAAGCGTTGATAACCTTGCTTCAGATGCAGACACAGCTGACACGCTTCTGGAGTTTAGTGGAACGCCCACGTCTGCCAGTGGTGCCGTTTCCGTGGATGGCACAAACAAAATCTTAAGCTTTACACCCTCTGCCGTTGGAGCAGCGACAATCAATGTGACGATAGTTGACCCAGAAGCCAATTCAGTTTCTGGTGCTTTAAGCGTCAATGTTGCAGCAGCAGCTACTTCCTCGCCCGTGCTTACTACGGCGACTCTGGCCGCTATTGATGGTCAAGAACAAAGCTGGACCATCAGTACAGATGGCTTAGCATCAGATGCCGACACGGCTAATACCCTCTTGGAATTTGATGGCACGCCAACCACTGCAGGGGGTGCTGTTTCTGTCGATGGCACAAATACAGTTCTCAGCTTCACACCTTCAGCTGCAGGTGCCGCCACCATCAACGTGACTATTGTTGATCCACAGAATAATTCGGTAACAGGCGATCTGAATGTGACGGTCTCAGCTAATGCTATTCCCACAGTCTCTGTTTCTGCGCTGACACAGGGGACTGCCGGTGCTCTCTTGTCCATTAGCAAAGCAGATCTTGGTGTGGCTGACACAGACTCTCTTCCGGCAATTGTCAGTTTTGAAAACCTGTCTTTAAATTCAGCGCCATCAACACCTACTACATCTACGGTAACTTCTGCCGATCTAGTTGTTGATGGTGCAGGTGCAATTAGTTTCACCCCTGATGTTGCCGGTGATTATGAGATTGCTTTTGAGGTTCACGATGAAGTGAATACCCCTGCATTCACTTTTACGGTCACTGTCAATTGATATTGCCAGTTTAATAGTCGCACCTCTTAGGTACACCGGTTTTCAAGAGAGAGTCTCAATGTCGCGCGTTACTTCAAAGTTCAGCAAAAGTGGCTTATGTTTAACGTTACTGCTTTGTCTATCAAACTCATTTGCTGCTGAAGAAAAAAGTAGCGTTATCAGTCCTCAAATTGAGCTGAAAGAGCAGCAGATTGTCGAAGCTGAGAAGTCGGCTCTATCGTTAAATGAGCAAGAAGACGCTGCAAGCGAAACTCTCTATGCCGGAACTAGCATGTGGTTTTTGCTGTCTATCGCTTTGCTGGGTTCAATCACAGTAAAACGTCGAGTCGATCCAGACGAGTAGTTTCGTATGTGTAAATCGCGGTGATGGAATGCAAGCGTACTCAAAAACGCAGTGATTGTAAGTGTCATTGCGTCATTTAGCGTCTATCATTTGCGCAGCGAGTGCGTACTCGGACGATACAACGAATTTCATAAGGGTTTGACTATGAGCACACGGGGCTTATTAAAAGGTATTCAAGCGATTGCTTTGGTTTTCTTGACCATGGTTGGCGCATCGGTTCAGGCTGCTGAGGCGCCTGATAACAATCCGGCATACCGCATTGGGCCAGAGGATGTTCTTCAGATTTCGGTATGGAAAGAAGAAGGTCTGGATAAAGAAGTTTTGGTGCGCCCTGACGGAGGGATGTCTTTCCCGTTGGCTGGTGATATGACTGTTTCTGGCAAAACGCCTAAGCAAGTTCAAGAAGAAATTCGCCGCCGGATCCAGCGCTACATCCCTGAAGCGGTAGTCACGGTAGCTGTTACCAAAGTATCGGGCTACTCGGTTTTTGTAATCGGACAAGTCAAGGGCCCTGGGCAGTTCACACTAGGTCGATACGTTGACGTCATGCAAGCGTTGACATTGGCGGGTGGTATGACGCCCTATGCGTCCGAGGCAGATGTTAAAATCCAGCGTCGCAATCCGCTGACAGGCGAGCAGAACGTTTATCGGTTCAATTTTCGCGATGTGAAACGTGGACGTGGATTGGACCAAAACATCGTTTTACACAGTGGTGATGTGGTTGTCGTTCCCTAGGTCGTAACGAACTATCCCCAGCAATTCCCGATTGCCGGCTCAAGTGTAAACTGAGTCGGCTTTTTCGTTTCTGTGGACTATAAATCCTTATTTGCTGGCAGCGGCTACTTCCTAGCTCTGCTACTTTATATGAATAGATTTCCCATCAGGCTTCAAACGAAGCGCTGAAAGCACTCGATTTTGACAGGCAGGCATTAGTTGATTGTCTGGCTGTATATGCCGTGGCTGGTGTCAGGGTTCGCAGAGGTAAAGTTAATGAAAGCTAGAAAAATCTTCTCTCCAGTGTTGAGTTGTGCCGCATTGGCGCTATGTGTTGGCAAAGTTCAGGCGGATGCTTGGCAGCAAGAACCTAGTTATGGCGTTGAGCTGGGGTTCAATGATAACTACACTTTGCAGCCTGAACCCGAAGACAGGGTTAACGGCACCAACAGAATCCAAGAGGTAACGACTATCAAGGCGTCTGCTGGTCTCGCTGTGCTGCGCTTGAAGCCTGCATCGACGATCAAAATAGAAGGGAAATTAATTGCTACCGGATACAGCGGTGATACTGAGGGGTATTTGGCTCCTGATTTATCTACGACGGATCCCAATGACACGCGTTTTGAAGGGGCGGTCTTAGAGGATCGTGTGGACGGGGTCCTTGAAGCTGGTTTTGAGAGTCGGCGAGAGCGAGCGGTTTGGCGATTAGATGCTGCTGTCTCTACTGATTCTCTTCTGCAAGAGATCAGCCTAGATGCTGCTGTAAATACCGATACTGAGGATGAATTTGACTCCAATGGGGACATTGACGACGGCGCAGCGCGTGAGGACGTTACCCGCACAAGGCTGTCAATAACACCGAGTTACCTTTATAGACTCTCACCTATATCGTTTTTTCGTGGCTCCATGACTGCCAGCACCGCTACTTACGACAACACTCCAAACACCTCTTTGACGGACTTTGAAGAGCAAAGGATAGTTGGGCTCTACAGCCGTGAATTCACCCCGGTTAACAGCTGGAGTGTGGACGCCGAACTGCGCAATTATGAGGCGGACGAGGCAGGTCAGTTTGACAGTGCTGTATTGGGCTTGGGCGTACTTCATAAATATTCTGAAACGACAGACTTAGGGCTGAGACTTGCCTACTCCAGCACGAGCTTCGATTATCGTGATCTTGAAGGCACAGCGAGTAAGCCCTTGGTTCAAGTAACGGGTCAAAAGAAGACGGGCCGCACAGTCTACTCCCTGCGTCTGGGCACTGATCTATATGGCAGTGCTACGGGCGATGTGGTGCGAGCTGATGAATTGTTGTTCAACGCTGTTTATCAGTACACAGAGTTGATGACTTTGACTTGGCGCAGCAAACTTTTTCAGAATAAATCCCTGCGTGAAAAGATTATTGCTGGGGATGGAGTTGTTTTGACTAACGATGAAGAGGATTACAACGACAGCATCGACGAAGCTAATCGTCGGTATCTTGCTATTGAACCAACTGTAAACTGGCGGTTTTCGCGCTGGTGGGTAATGGATGCAGGATATCGCTATCAACGTGAAAAGCGTGATAGCAAAAAGAATGCGGGAGAGAGTAGCTATGCCTTTATAGGCGTCACTTTTTCCAAACCTATTGGCATACAAGAGCAGCTTTAAGGTTCGTTACTCTCTTACAATCAAATCAACTAGAGGGCTGCGGCCCTCTTTTTGATTTGGCAGAGAGCCCAGCATCGGTTTGGCTTACTTCCGATGGTATACGGATTGCTTTGTACAGTATCTTGGAGCAGCTATTTAAATCAACCGGTGCTCTAAATGACAGCTCCGGTGTCACCTGAGTGTCAAAATAAATTCAAAACAGTTACGGGGAGCGGTGTATGAAGGCGGTGATTCTGGCTGGAGGCTTGGGAACGCGTCTAGCGGAGGAGACATCCATTAGGCCTAAGCCAATGGTAGAGGTGGGTGGTCGGCCCATTCTTTGGCACATCATGAAAACCTACTCTAGCCATGGCATTAATGAATTCATTATTTGCTGCGGGTATAAAGGGCATGTAATCAAAGAGTACTTTGCTAACTATTTTTTGTACAACGCAGATATGACTTACGACATTCAAGAAAATGCGATGACAGTGCATCACAATACTGCAGAACCTTGGAAAGTCACACTCATTGACACGGGTGAAGGATCATTGACAGGTGGGCGGCTGCGTCGCGTACGCGATTACATTGGTGATGAGACGTTTTGCTTCACTTATGGTGATGGGGTGGGTGATGTTGATATCACCAGTTTGATCGCTTATCACAAGGCGCAGGGCCGCAAAGCAACCTTGACTGCTGTTCAGCCGCCTGGCCGCTTTGGCGCTTTCACTTTGAGCGACGATTCTGCAAAGCCTATTGAGCATTTCCGTGAGAAGCCGACAGGCGGCGATGCTTGGATTAATGGTGGCTACTTTGTTCTAGAGCCGTCAGTGATTGACTATATCGAAGGCGACCACACAACCTGGGAAGCTGAACCTTTGGAGCAGCTAGCCGAAGAGCAGCAGCTGGGTGCATTTCGCCATGATGGCTTCTGGCAGCCTATGGACACCCTCCGCGATCGCCAAAAGCTAGAAGAGCTTTGGAGTTCCGGCAAGGCGCCTTGGAAAGTTTGGTAAGCAAAAATATCTATATTACAAGCAGGATTTGAAACCAGTGAATAGTGGAAAAGAAGTCGTACGGGCAGATCTCGAATATATTTGTGACCTTTTGGCGGATGATTTCCCCAAACTGGATGGCAAGCGATTGTTGATTACAGGAGGTGCAGGTTTTCTCGGTTTTTACCTAGTTCAAGTAGCTTTGCACTGGAATCAAACACGTGCCAAAAAACCGATACAGGTGTTGGTATATGACAATTTCATGCGTGGTATGCCCGAGTGGCTGACGGCATTGACAGCAGATGAAAATCTGCATGTGCAGAAGTATGATGTTATCGATCCTTTACCAAAAGATATGGGTGATGTGGAGTGGATCATACACGGCGCGAGCATCGCATCACCAATCTTTTACCGAAAATTCCCTATTCAAACAATGGATGCCAACGTCGATGGTTTGCGCCACTTATTGGACTATTGCTTGGCTCAAAAAGAAACAAGTAAACCAGTCGAAGGTTTTTTGTACTACTCCACCAGTGAAATTTACGGTGATCCTTCGCCAGAGAATATTCCTACTGACGAAAACTATCGTGGCAGCGTTTCATGTACAGGCCCTCGGGCTTGTTACGACGAGTCGAAGCGTTATGGTGAGACGCTTTGTGTAAATTTCGCGCAGCAATATGACTTGCCTGTCAAAATAGCGCGGCCTTTCAACAACTATGGCCCTGGTTTGAAGATCACTGATCGTCGTGTGTTGCCCGATTTTGTGCGTAACGTGCTCAATAAAGAAGACATCGTGATGCTATCCGATGGCGCTCCAACTAGAACATTTTGCTACATCGCGGATGCGATCACAGGCTATTATAAAATCCTTTTGCGTGGCCACAATGGCGAGTCGTACAACATAGGAATTGATAAACCTGAGATTTCAATGCGAGAGCTAGCAGAACGCGTTATCGAAGGTGGCAAAGAGCTTTGGGGCTACAATGGTAAGTTGGTGCTCGGGCAGAGCGATGACAAAGAGTATCTAACCGATAATCCAAACCGCCGCTGCCCTGTCATTGATAAAGCGCGTGAGCATTTGGATTACAACCCTGGTATCAATATCGATGATGGTATGCGCCGTACGTTGGTTTGGTATGGGGACAATCAAGAGGCGGAAGATGCCTAATGAAAATTGCAGTGGCGGGAACAGGTTATGTAGGGTTGGTGTCAGGCGTTTGCTTGGCTGCTAAGGGTCATGATGTTGTATGTGTTGACCTCGACCAAGAAAAAGTAGACAAAATTAACCGAGGCGAGCCTCCAATTTACGAAGAAGGTTTAGAAGAGCTTCTTAAAGCCAATATTGGCAAGCGTCTGAGAGCTAGCACCAACTTGCACGAAGCAGTTCTTGAGAGTGATGTGTCTTTGATCGCTGTGGGAACGCCATTTGACGGCAGCTCTATTGATGTTAGTTACATTCGTCAGGTGTCTCGTGAAATCGGCGCGGCCTTGCGTGAGCGTGACGATTACCACATGGTTGTGGTTAAGAGTACGGTGGTGCCTGGTACTACGGACGAAGTAGTTCTGCCAATCCTTGAAAGCGAATCGAATAAGAAAGCTGGTGTGCAGTTCGGCGTGGGTATGAACCCAGAGTTTTTGCGTGAAGGTGACGCGATATCTGATTTCATGAACCCTGACCGCATCGTTGTTGGCGGTATAGATGAAAAAGCACGTGACACCTTGGCTGAAATGTATGCGCCGTTCGAAGGAGTTGATGTACTTCGTACAAACCCAAAAACGGCAGAGATGATCAAATACGCTTCAAACTCTTTGTTGGCTACTTTAATTTCCTTCTCTAATGAGATTGGTAATCTGTGTGCTTCGATAGGAGATATAGATGCGATGGAGGTTATGCGTGGTGTGCACCTAGATAAGCGATTTTCACCCATTCTTGCAGATGGCACACGCGTGCATCCCTCGTCTAATTCTTATTTGGAAGCGGGTTGCGGTTTTGGTGGGAGCTGCTTCCCTAAAGATGTGAAAGCGCTGATTTCACATGGCCAGAAGCATGGCAGTGATATGGTGCTTTTAGACTCAGTCATCGCTGTTAATGAAAAACAGCCTGCTAAAATGCTGCAGATGCTGGATAAGCACATCCCGCTACGCAAAGGTGTCAAGGTAGCAATACTGGGCTTGGCTTTTAAGCCTGGTACCGATGACATGCGAGAATCTCCTGCAATACCTGTGGTCAAAGCTCTGGCAGAAGAGGGTGCTGTCCTGAGCGCATACGATCCCATAGCAAGCGAAGAAGCAAAACACGAATTCAAAGACATTGAGATGAGCTACTGCGATTCAGTCGCAGAAGCTGTTGCAGGTGTTGAAGCTATCTTGATTATGACGCGTTGGGATGAAATCGCGGCTTTACCAGCCTTGCTAGATGGGTTGGAAAACCCACCTGTGGTTATAGATGGAAGACGAATGTTGGACAGAAACAGCGTAGTTCGTTACGAAGGCATAGGTCTTTGAGTTGTGAAATTTTCCGAAACTAAATTAGCTGGGTGTTTCATTCTTGATCAGGAGCCACGTGGCGATGACCGAGGGAGCTTTGCTAGAGTGTTTTGTGCTAAGGAGATGCGGGCACACGGTTTGTGTGTTGATATCTTGCAAGCCAATAGCGCAATAAGTGCCAAGGCTGGCACACTCCGCGGAATGCACTTCCAGATGGCACCTTACGGTGAAGACAAATTGGTTCGCTGTACTGCTGGTGGTTTGTTTGACGTCGCAGTCGACATGCGTGAGAGATCGAATACCTATAGGCAATGGGTTGGGGTTGAGCTGTCTGCTGACAATGGTCGCATGCTTTATGTGCCGAAAGGCTTCGCCCACGGTTATTTGACCTTGGAAGACAAAACTGTCGCACATTATATGGTGACAGCTTCTTACGAGCCTGGTGCTGAAGCTGGTATTCGTTGGGATGATCCTGCTCTGGGAATAGATTGGCCATGGCAAGGCCGACTCGAGCTATCTGAAAAAGACAAACAATGGCCATTGCTCGGCACCTAATTGGGCGCTGAGTTGGGTATTTAAGCAAACAAAGGAAAAATTATGATCATCGTAGATACTGCACTGCAAAAGCGCGCCGATGAAAACCGTCCTATTCGTGTTGGCGTAATTGGAGCAGGTTACATGGGGCGCGGCTTAGTGATGCAGATCATTACCGCGATGACCGGTATGGAATGCTCCGCGGTTTATAACCGTACAATTGATACTGCGGAGTTGGCTTACGTGCAGAGTGGCGTTGACGGTGTTGTTCGCGCCAGCGATCTCAAAACACTCGAAAATGCTATTGAGGCTGGGCGACCAGTAGTTTGTGATGACCCGATGTTACTGTGCGAAGCAGGTAACATCGATTGTATTGTAGAGGCCACTGGAGAAGTGGAGTTTGGCGCGCATGTTGTTGTGCGAGCCTTAAAGCATGGCAAGCACGTTGTGTTGCTCAATGCAGAGTTGGATGCGGTCGTTGGCCCGGAATTAAAAGTGATGGCAGACGCTGCTGGTGTTGCAATCACGAATTGTGACGGTGATCAGCCGGGTGTGGTGATGAACCTCTATCGCTGGGTTAAAAGCATCGGCTATGACCCTGTATTGCTGGGCAACATGAAAGGTCTGCAGGATCACTACCGTAACCCGACAACCCAGCAAGGGTTTGCGGATGCGGTTAAGCAAAAACCCAAAATGATTACCTCTTTTGCAGACGGTACCAAGATCTCGATGGAGATGGTCGTCGTGGCGAACGCTACTGGATTTGGTGTGGGAACACGTGGCATGTACGGCCCTAAGGCCAAGCATGTAACCGAGGCTCCAGGATTGTTCGACGTCGATGAACTAAGGCGTGGGGGTCTAGTCGATTATCTGTTGGGTGCCGAGCCCGGCCCAGGTGTTTTTGTGCTTGGTTATAACGATCATCCGATTAAATCTCAGTATGCGCAGTATTTAAAGATGGGTGACGGGCCGCTCTACACTTTTTATATCCCCTACCACTTGCCGCACCTTGAAACACCACTGACAGTTGCTAGGGCGGTGCTGTTTAATGATTGTGCTGCTGTACCTTTGGCCGGCCCAGTCGCTGATGTGCTGACTGCTGCTAAAACCGATTTGAAAGCTGGTCAGTCGTTAGATGGTATAGGTGGATATGACTGTTATGGCATAATAGACAATTACTCGGTAAGTAGGGCCGGTAATTGCTTGCCTATGAGCTTGAGCGATGCCTGTGTCTTAAAGCGTGATATCAAGAAAGATGAAATCATCAGTTATGACGACGTTGAATTGCCTAAAGGGCGCTTGGTTGATGAGCTTCGAGCTGCGCAAACCTCACGTTTTGGCTAAAGTTATATGCTCTTTTGTATAGAATACACTTCCTGTCTAGAAATTTGACTGCCATGAATCTAGCTGTCAAATCGTTCACGGATGTTTGCGTTTGTAGCTGCGATCGAATGGTCTTTTGGGGCTGTTCTTTTCTAAAGACGGTGAGAAGTCCGTTGAGAATTGTTACATGAATTATCTCTACATCATCGCCGGAGCTGCAATTATCAGCCTGGTCGTTGTTCCTTTGATGATGGCCTGCGCCGAGCGGCTGGGCATGATGGACAACCCGGGCCATCGGCGCGTACACAGTAAACCAATCCCTAGAGTAGGTGGTTGGGGCATTGTTATCGGTACACTGATCCCTGTCTTTGCTCTGGCCCCTATGGGCGATCTGCAGATTTTGTTTATATTCTCGGGTCTTGTATTGCTCGTTTTCGGCGCCCTTGATGATCGTTTCGAAATGGGGCCCTACGCAAAGTTTGGAGGGCAATTTCTTGCCGCGATTCCTATCGCTGTTTTTGGTCCTCTATATTTCACCCACCTGCCTTTTGCAGACCCCGGTTCTTTACCAATCTGGCTTGGAACGTCTATCGCGGTCTTTTGCTTGGTGGGCATGATCAACGCCACTAATCAAAGCGACGGCCTTGATGGTCTAGCCGGAGGTGAGTCGCTACTTTCTTTGTGCGCCTTTGCGATGCTTTCTTATATGGTTGGCGCGCCAGAACCACTGATGCTTTGTTTGGCCGCTATTGGCGGCACATTGGGTTTTCTCCGGTATAACACTCACCCAGCCCGTGTTTTTATGGGTGATAGTGGAGCGCAATTTTTAGGCTTCACTCTAGCTGTTCTGGCAATATGGATTTTGCAAACAGCTGAGCCTTCGCTTAGCCCTTCACTATTATTGTTTCTGTTAGGGTTGCCTGTTTTTGACTTCTTTTTGGTGCTCTACGTAAGATTACGTGCTGGCCAGCACATATTTAAAGCCAGCAAACATCACTTACACCACCGCTTGCTTTCACTGGGCTTTGTGCATCATGAATCAGTTGTACTGATTTATGTTATGCATGGAATCATGGTGGTTATGGGTCTTTGGTTACGTAATGCCTCTGACGGCGCGCTTATATTGAGTTATGTAGCTCTGATTTCACTTTTCGCCTTCCTGCTGACTCATGCAGAGAAAACCGGCTGGCGTGCTCATCGACCAGACGAGACAGAGCCTCATGGGCTAGCTAAGCAAATAGACTCCATGTTGCAGCACCGATTGTTGGTTGTCTGGCCAAGACGCGCGCTAGAACTGCTAATCCCGTTGTATTTGGTCATTGTCAGTGCTGCGATTTCGGCAGTTCCACGTGACTTTGCGTGGGTATCTGCAATCTTGCTGATACCTCTGGTTTTGCAATTCGTTATGAAAAGCGATTGGGGTTCAGGTGCGCGTCGCATAGCGATCTATACAGCGACGGTGTTTGTCGTTTATCTCTGTGCTTGGGATCGCACTGGCTGGGCCCGGCAATGGGCTGTTTATGCTGAAATGGGTTACTACGCGCTTGTGGCGCTCTGCGCAGCTATCGCAATACGCTTCTCTCCAGGTCGCCGCAAAGAAGAGTTCGTGGTTACGTCCTTGGACTACCTCCTCGTATTCATCGTCATATGCAGCATGCTGTTCTCCGAATACTTGCCTGTCGGTGACTTCAACATTCCTATATTTATAGTTGCGCTCGTCGTCATGCTCTATGCCATAGAGCTTCTGATCGTAGAGCGTAAAACCCGTACTGATTGGCTAGGCAGAGCAGCTGCTGTTTCCTTGCTAATTATTGCTTGGCGAGGCTTAGAAGTCGTCCAGCTCAATATCAATTTCTTCCCTTGGTTAGATCAATTCATCTCCAACTGAATTGCCTCTCAAGCTAGTGCCAATCTACCTTTGGGTTTTTTGCCCAAAGGTGTTGACGAGTGGTGATTTTCTTGTCAGAATTCCCGTCTTGCATTTGGAGGGATTCCCGAGCGGCCAAAGGGGGCAGACTGTAAATCTGCTGCGTAAGCTTCGGAGGTTCGAATCCTCCTCCC
>JAVCKV010084000.1:0-21128 GCA_032274145.1 Herpochondria borealis | reverse complement strand
GAACTCGCACAGTACGAGTATAATATCACTCTTGGTTTTGCAACAAAAGATCTCGAAACTATTTTAACACTGTCTGTACGCACATGTATTGAGAGAGAGAGAGAGAGAGAGAGAGAGAGAGAGAGAGAGAGACACTTCCAGACTACACTTCACAAGAAACAGTGCACTCATCGATCATGACTCGCACTGCAACCATTTGTAACTTTCTGATAGGTTTGATGTGTGTGCTCCCCCGAGCTGCACACTCCCAAGATTGTGTTGCAGAATCTGCTGCTCTCAATGCCAACGCAGACATCACCGCTGCGAACTCGGCTTTTCAAAGCGAAGCCACAGATGCGCTTCAAGACTTCACTAGCTTCTGCAGTATCATTCGCCGTTCCTGCGTCAAGGATCTCAGCGAGATCAACTCGACACCACAACTCCGAGAGGCTTGCACATCCAACAATGGACAAGTGGTGACAAGGGACGTACGCTTGGACTGTACTGGGTCAATTTCTGGCATTCCAATTTTAGGTGGATTCTCAGTCGGAGCTACCCAGTTTCCAGCATGTGTTGGAGCTAGTTGTGATCCAGACAGTCTCCCCGATAGCGTTGAGACCGTCATCTCTACTGTTACAGAGGAAGCTCGGTCGCAGATTGAAAGCGCATTAGGAGATGATGCGGAATGTACCGTGTTCAGTTCTGGGAGGGCCACCCACATCTCAGCACCTCTGCTTCTCCTTACAGTTGTGTTGTCATGGATTGATATGCTATAAAAGATCGTCGGCTGGCGGGTATCCCTGTAGTGTACTCCAGTAAGGTATGGGGTATCGCTTACGAGTATCCTACATTTGTATGCATACGATCTCCATTTGACACTGATATTTTATAAGAGCGGTACAGTAGGAATATGGTAGGAAGGCACATCACTTATTTGTGACATGACGAGATGAAGCAAACGAAACTGTCGCACGTTTCAATGGGTGGGCTTTCGTATTGGGGCTGGTATACCTGATAGGCGCCCTCCAAAAAATGAGATGCCTCATGAATTCAGTGTTGCGGCTAGGAGAGATACTACTATCACCATAAGCAAAGAGCATCCACTACAACGGTTGGTTGCTGGCGAGGAGTCATCGTCGTCAAGTGGGTCTGTTTCAGTCGTGACCAACCCAAAGTTGCCAGTATGCTCAGTCTTACTTCCGTGGATGAGAACATAGTAGCGTTGGTTCACTGCAGCATGCCAAGATATGGTGGAATGTTGTTCCTCCCCAGCGTCGCATTCGAGGTCATCATCACGTCCCCCGACACATTTAAGGTTGGAGCAGAAACCAGAAAACACTGTCACGGCAGTATCAAAATCCGTTTGTGGTGTGCAAGTGGATACTTGTACGACTTTTTCTTCGAGCGTTTGATAGGTATACCAAACTCCTGGCGAGTTGACAGTGTTCTCACCACAAAAGTTCAAGCCATCGGTCGTTCCATTCACTGTTGAACCCATGAGAACTTGACCGAGAGTAGATGTTTCCAAGGAAACGGCGTTTTCGCATGCGTCGTTGACAGGAACAGCTCCATCGATCAAGGTGAAGCAGGCAATTGCTGCTAGCGATACGAGCAAAGGGTTGAGGTTGAGCCAGCAGTGAAATCCCATCATGGTCGAAGCGATCTTTGTTGTACCGGACTCGGCACTCACACACTGTCAACTGTCGACCCATTCAATATCCAGTCGTGGAAATAAATCTGTACAGTACTGGTACCAGCTACAGTACAGTACACATGTACGATCTGTACAGTACCTGGTACAGTACAGTACAGTACAGTACAGTACAGTACAGTACAGTACAGTACAGTACAGTACACGTCGTAACGTAAGTGAAAGTGCTCGAGTATACTCTACTGTAGACTACTAGTATGCCATACACTACGGTACGGTATGGATGGCAGGCCCCAAATGACTCCTCACTCACTAATCAAACCGCCGACAAATCTAAAATTAATTCCAAATTATTTGAAAGCGTTCACGAATAAAGCCACCACAAAACCACAACGCCGTGACTGCTTGAATTTGAATCTCTCTCATCTGACAGATCATCAATCGCTCCTCTCGACACGAGTACTCGTAGACGACTTCGTTAGAATCAATTGAAAGTCAAGATGCCAAGTAGCGCAGAAGATAAGGTGAAGAGACTCGCGAGGGCGAAGTCCAACACGATTTGCCCAAATTGCGGGTGCGAGAAAAAGTTTGGCTTTGGAAATGTTTGCATCAAGTTTCATACCTTTGTTTGCAACGAATGTAAATCCTCGCACCAAGCGATTTCCCATAGATGCAAGAGTACTACAATGTCCAGTTGGACCGATGCGGAGGTTGCAGAATTGGAGCGAAAGGGCAATGACTATTGCCGACGTACATGGCTCAAGAAGGCTCCGCAAGAAGGAGTCGGCGGTCGTCCCAAACCTGGAATGGATATCAATGTCTACAAACGATTCGTGGTGGATGCATATGAGCACAAGCGTTACTACGGAGAACATGATGGGGCAGTTCGTGCGCCTGTACCTGCAGCCCCAGCTCCTGCCCCTGCCGCCTTTGCAAACCCGCAGGCTTCTCGCGCAAGAAGAGTCAACAAACCAGTTGCTGCAGCGCCAGCGTCGGCGCCTTTACCGCAAGTCGCCGATTTGTTAGACTTTGCAGCACCTCCCGCACCAGCAGCTCCAAAATCGGGTGCATCCAACCATGACGTGTTTGCTGCTGATTTCTCGATGGCACCTGCAGCAGCAGCTCCCAAGAACAATGACATGTTTGTCGCCAGCTTCTCTTCCCCGTCACCAGCACCTGTCGCTTCCAGCAACGGTTTTCCGATGCTTACCAAGCCTGGTGCTTCCGCTAAGCCAGCCCCTGCTCCAAGCACTGGTGGGTTTTCAATATCTTCCGTGCCGGCTTCGACTTCGACAGCAACGTCAACGTTGTCTGATTTTTCAGGTCTCTCGATTCAAGGATCATCCGGTACAAGCGGCACAAAGAAGCCAATCATGGGCTCTGGAAGTGTGAGTGCAATTTCGATGATGGGGGCACAGACGATGCAACCAATGCAGCATAATCAACAACCTATGCAAATGGGTTGGCAACAGATGGGAATGGGAATGGGAATGGGAATGAACCCACAAATGCAACAAATGGGAATGAACCCACAAATGCAACAAATGGGAATGAACCCACAAATGCAGCAAATGAGAATGAACCCACAAATGCAGCAACAGCAGTTTATGATGATGCAACAACAACAAAGAATGCAAATGAATGGAGGAGATATGAACAGCAACATGATGATGGGTAACGGGACGTCGATGAACAGTGGTATGGGCATGGCTATGAACAGTGGCATGTCAATGAATAGTGGCATGAACAACATGTCGATGGGAGGAGGTTTTTCACAACAAAGTCAGCAGCAACAGAACTTGAGTATGAATAGCATGCCCGGCGGCGACGTAATGGCAACGATGGGTATGCTTAATCAAAAGAAGAAGTAAGCGCTCCTTAAACCAAGGCTTATAAAACTGTCACTCAATGTACCTCCGTAAGCTCAGAATGAGCCTCCACCAAGAGGTTTAGCAGCTGAGTCAGCTCTCTAATAACAATACTTGGCTCTCGTTCTTCCAGGGCACTCTCGTTGGAATTGCCGGAATCGTTGTCTGCTCCGGTCTGAAGATGAATTGTGGCTCCACACCCCGCACGATTGCCTGCTACAATGTCGTCTTGATCCGAATCCCCAATCATTATAACTTGCGATGGATCACATTTCCATTCACGACAAATATGTTGAATACCGTTGGGGCAGGGCTTTGCCAGCAAGACTTCGTTGTTCTCATCTAGTGTGTCTCGCGCAACTTGAGGGTCGAAACGCGGCACTCCGATGGGTTCCATGAATGCCTCATACAAATAGTCCACCGAGGTTGCCACGTTGCGCGTCAAGACCGCTCTTCGGATAGCTTTCTTGTCGAGGTGCTGACAGAGCTCTAGCATGCCAGGCATGACCTTCATATCTCTTAGGGCCTTCGCTTCAATATCATTGAAAATACTCTGCGCTCTTGCTTGACCCTCTGGAGAAAATGTTTCCCTCATTGTCACAACGTCTCCCTCATTCACGGTGTATCCAAAGTCTTCTGTTGCAACCTCGTAGATGCGTCGCCGCATGTCTTCAAAATCAATGCATGGTCGTATTAGTGTACCATCCATATCAAAAATGATGCCCACTAAGTCTTTTGGAAGCGTGAAAGCAACACAGGACAAGGACAGCACATGGATGAGGAAGAGGACTAGATGAAAGAGTGTCATCTGCACCCCCAAGATATCAACTGCTGTAGAGTGTCTAGAGAGTACGCTGGATGTACATGTAGTCACTTCCTTGGTAGTTTGCACAACAGTTTCCCAATGTGGCGGGAATTTCGATTGTTGATGGCGCTCGTTCGTCTGCGAATTTGTGACGTTGATTGCTTTTTCGTCGCCAGGCGAGACAATTGACCACATTATTCGTAAAATAAAATAAGAACTACACGTAGTGGTACTGTATAAACGCTGTGTATGCCAAGGGTACACCACCCTATACTGAACTGGCACACTACAGCAGAACATCGGCGATTTGGTCCAGATTGCTAACCTAATGAGCGCTGTTGAAGGCTCGCACAAGTAATGAATATTCTCGTATGCAAGTGTCAAGATCAAAACGACGAGGCTAGTTCTTGGAGCGGTATTTCTTTTTTCGCTTTCTTTTATTCAAGCGGATTTTCTCTCCCCGCTTCTTCGCTTTCGCTTTCCTTTTCAATAGTTTTCTTCCTCTCCCACGATCTTTTTCCATCTCATGATTCGATTCTCGTCGATATCACCACTTTCTATGCCTGTATTATTTGCACATTCTGTCTCACTTGCGTGCGGCAGTCGTTGAAGCCGCAGTCTTGATAGCTCTACGAGATCGGAAAAACGTCAGCTACTCCCACCATCGCAGCATCAAGATAGCTCCTTCATTCCAGGTGTATCTATAACAGCAGAGTAGTTTGGGAGAAAGTATAATGGCCGTCGTGTGGTTGTATGTCTTCTCAATGCATCATCTCGGATTCCTCTCGTCTCCGCCATACCTCAATCCCAAACAGTAAATTAATGAGAGTTGACTTTCCTACTCTCAGACAAGCCTGAAAATCCAATTGTTTTGCAAGGTTGGCACGACTCATCAAGTCTTGTTCTCGGCTCCTCTCAACGCGCGTCCAATAGAATCACTGGCTCAGATTCTGAAATGGCAGTGGCTTGCTTTACATAGGCTTAAGGTGAACCTCGCACAAATCAGCTTTTGTCAACACGGCCGAGGTACGACTCCAGCATCGAAACTATGCTCGAGATGAGTGACATTGAAATCTTGATTGCATGGTGTCACTAAGAATACAGTGTCGAAATTCGCTGCGATCAAAGTTGGACGATCCAGGGGCTTTCCTGCTGATGAGGCTCTTTCGGTCGCTCCAGGAAGACAGTTTTTGATGGTTGATTCTGATTCAACATCAACCAATCGCCCGCTGTCGCATCAAAACCAGGTGGAATCATAATATCGGCGCCTTCGCCACCCAACGCATGGAAACCATGTTTGTGGACCTCCGTGATTCGAGCCGGTACATGCCGTTCATAATCATCGAAGCCCGCTCACAATAAATGACACTCCAACAGAGCTTTTGCAGGTCAGCCAAATCCCTGTCGCGTCTTTCGAAGAACTTTCGGTACCGGTAGCGTGATTGTTCGATGGTGATGTTACGATTTCGAAATCTTGCATGTTGATGTCGGCGGATGGAGCTGGAGAAAGGTCTACGGAAAAACCGCTGGAAAGCAATTGATTGGGGTACGAGCAGTGTCAAACAGAAGAATATCAGCACCAGGGTTCACGGTACATACATTCATATGAAGCCGTGTACGTTGTATGAACTACGTAGTTGACATGACACGAAGGTGCATGGTTCCGCTACACTTTCACTACTTGAATGGAAGGGGTTGTGTACTGTATACGCAATTTGGCAAATTTCAATTTGGCCAAATTTCATTTCTAAATTTAATTGATTGTCACGCAAGGCAAGTATGCTCCATCTCCGCGCAAGCCGTTCTTATGATGCTTAAGCGTTTGTTTAACTTTAATATGATTCGTCCGTTGAGTATTCCCTTACAATTTACTGATCTCTGATACCAAAGCGGGGTATGTTCAACTGTTCCGCGCCAAAATTAATGTTTATTATTCATGCATTAGCAATATATACCACGCGTGCCCGATATACTTAAAGCAAGTAGTGAAATATGTCGTAAAAATTATTATTGGATATATTCTGCAAGTGGGTTTCTTGGGGCTTATTTGAGTGATCGACTCAAAGGGAACCCACTATCTTATAATTGATGTTACTTCACCATGTCGACCTTCCCCTCGCTCCTCTTTCATGCATACGAAGCTTTGACATGGAAGCGCTTGTTCGCGAGTTATGCTTTTGTTGAGGTGAGCTTCTACGTGTGTTATCGCTCGATGCTGGTTCCCCGAGCCCAGATACGAGCAGCACCAATTCCCTATCGAGACTACGGAAACCAGAAGACAAGGCTGCTTGAGAGACTCATTCACCGAGTCAAGCGTCAACGAGAGTATTGGTGTCCGCATACTCCCATGCATCACCTCGTAAGAAGTTTCCTTCTTGGGTGGTTTCGCGGGAGCCCCAGTCTTTCTTCTACCAAGGCAAGTACTACATCTAGTGCTGTCGCGGAAAAGGGCGTGCCCATGAAACAGATGCACCCAGCCCTTCCCAGGTTGCAACCATCATCCATTTCAACATCCTCGGAGACTAGTGACGAAGACGAGTCTCCAGATGAAGTGACAACGATATCCGGCCTCAAGAAGGCAGACGTCGAATCATTCTTTGCTTGGGCATTCTTCGCCAAGGAGGTGGTAGATTTGACAGGTTCCGAACAAGTAGAAATGCAACAGCTTTTCGAGATGTTCCTTGAGAAGTGTAACATGAAATTCGAACCAGGACGGGGGGGCTTGTTTGAAAGTCGTCGCCTTACTCTGGAAGATGTACACCCTTTGCACCGCCCCCTTCTGGTCTACGTCGTCATTCGCTTTGTGGAGCTCATTGGCAACTTGATGCTACGACTGAATGGCTTTCGATGCTACTGTTCTAAATCTGGCCTTGTGTACTGGCATCGACCAGGTCTCAATCGAGAAACCCGCCCGTTCTTGTTCTTTCATGGCATTGTTCCTGGTGGGAAGACCCTGTACATTCCATTCTGTTTGTGGGGAATTGGGGACCGAAACAGATCTATGTTTCTCTTCGAGAATAAGTCGATTGGGGGATCCATTTCGTTCGAAGCCCTCACGGAAGACGAGACTGTCTCTGGGGTAGAGGAGGCCTTGGCTTTTCATGGTGACGAAAAGCGGGCCTTGACGCTCTGTGGCCACTCCTTCGGTTCCTGTCCCCTCACATGGTTGTTGCATTCTTCTTGTCGCAGTCGGATCTCGCAGGTTATCCTGATGGATCCAGTGACTATACTGCTCAGTGAGCCTGATGTCATGTTCAACTTTCTGTATGCTCGACACGAAACAGCCACTAAGTTTGACAAGGTTCAACTTTTTGCTGGATCGGAGCTTTTCACGGAGTACTATTTGAGAAGACATTTTGCCTGGTACAATTCTGAACTCTGGATGGACAGTCTACCCGATTCAACGCAGCTCTTGGTGTGCCTGGCGGAAAAGGATACAATCGTTGCGGCCTCTAGAGTCAAGCTCGAGATTGAGTCGCATTCGTTATCCAACGTTGACGTCGTCTTTTGGAAGGGGGCAGAACATGCCGACTGCATTTCATCACCCGAGCTTTGGCGGCAAGTGCGAGAAGGAATGCTCGCACAAAACGACAATCTTGCGAACTTAAAGCAGGACTAGAGATTCTCCGTATGGTGATGTAGAGGAAGTAACGTGTTAGCTAATCCATCATGTCGAGGCTTTGACGTACAGTACCCGTCGCGTCAGCTCTCCTTCTCATCATTTCAATATGCTGTACCGGCAGACATGTACCCTGTCGGTACTCAGAATAGAATACCGGCGCGGTACACAATCTACTCTTCATGAAATCCAACGTTGGCATCATTCTGAGAAACAAAAACTCCCACCGAAATTGTGTTGCTGCCTTGACAGCAGCATCATCATAACTGAAGCAGGTGCTAGCATGCTGTCGCGGTGGCAGGACTGTCTGTGAGCGGATGCCACAACGTTCAAAGTTCGTGATACTGTGACACAGTCTAACGCCGAGCGGTACGAAAAGTGGACGAGATGTCTTCGCCAAGACGGTTGATGTGCTACCAGTTATACGCACGAACAAGTGCCCGATATAGGGTGCGCTCTCTTGTATGCTCGCACAGAGCTTCGATTTTAAATTGAAATTATTCCCAAAATTGAGGTTATAAGGGCGACTCGAGGCTTCTACTACAAGGCTACGTACGATCTGGATGGACTCACTGCCGAAAGTGACCGTGCGGTAGATGTCTCGAACGAAGATGTTGGTGGTTTCTTAGAGGGAAAGGGGGTTTCCTGGTTCTTGACCTTGTTGACTCTAAAGAATACGTACCAGACCGGAACAGGTTTCGCAATGCCTAGCAGCGGTTCTGCCAAGATCAATGTTCGTCGTGGGGGGCCCTGAAATTTTGCTGGCAGCTACTGATCGCCTTTCGCGAGGTTCCTGTCGTCTCAAAATGCGAGCACCTACGGAGCTGCAGGGAATGGGACAGCTTCAACTTCAAGGGTTCTGCTCCTGGTCCCTTTATCAAACCAAGCGTACAACAGCTTGGGACTCGCGTTTTCAATGTTTGCAGAAGATTTTCGAAGAAACGGTCGCCTGGCCCAAATGATCCCTTCGCGACTCATGTTCATGGAGATTACAAAGCGATGAATGTCTTCCTTCCGACAGACGCGACAAAAGAACCTGTCATTATCGATTTCGCATCAACAGGAGTAGGTTGGGCATGTCGGACATCGTTAAGGCCATGCGACATTGACGAAGGTCAACTCTTGGATGGATATCTAAGAGCACTTCCCAAAGCGCGATTGTCGTGCAAACTCGATGCGATGGTGTACGTATCCAAAAGAATTTGCCATGAAACACTATCGCATGGTTGTGATTGACTACTTCCGGTTCTTTTTGGTCGATTTTGGAACTCGACATCTCTTTCGTCGGGATTGTCGATCGATACCTTACAGACTACGATAATGAGAAGTGGATAGAGTTGTTCTTGCCACTCTTGAGTCTATCGCAACACGTGTATGTATCCAGTACTCCCCAAGACTTCTCGATTTTGCACATCAAGCCTGTCCACCAACTCCCAGCCGTGACTTGGATTCAACACCCGTTCCGTTGTTATGACACAACATCCCTTCTGACATTCGTTGGCGAGAAGTTCACTCCATTCCCTTGACATGATCATTGCACCCAGCTCTTCTGAAAATCCATCTGATTCCCAAGCAGTGCTGTAAGCAAATATGAGATGTACCCTACCTAGGACAGATTCGTTTTCTTCAGCTGGACCGTGATGCAGTGCAAGATGGTTTAGATCATTCGACTTGTTGAAATTCACAAAATGCTCACCTTTTGCCGTCATACGAGAAGCAACATCGTGTAGAACAGCTGAGATCTCAATGCCATGTACTATCCAGGGCAGTTCCGCCGTCCCCCTAGTCAGTGCGAGGTACGCCGCGAGCCGACCACAACCTGACCCCAAATCAAGAACTTGGAAGGGGCGCTCTCGGTCGTTTGCTGTAATATAACGCAGTGCCAGATCTATCAGTGCATCAGCTGACTCTAGTGGAAATTCTCCGTATGCCAGTGACATTCGGGGGTCGTCAGGAGTCACTGGCTTGGAAGGTTCCAGTCCTTGCGCATCCCGCCCGTAAGCCATTCTTTCTCCATAAAGTTCAGGCGGAAACAGTGTCGTGTCTAGGACGGAGAGTCCATCTGCCCGAGAATATCGCCTTGGAACAGAAGCTGCAATGTCTGTTGGCCCCTCTAGATACCCCCCTGCCTTGGAGCAGAAACGAGGCATCCTGTTTTTAAAGGACAGTTGTACACGTACTCGATTCGCGAAATAACTTGCGCTACTCGTCCAGGTATTGAAAGCTTGGCTCTCCGCCCCCAGGTGCATAACCATGATGTATACGCATGCTGTCACTCTCATGGTGGCTCTTACTGTACATGTATGTATGATGCTGAACGTTGGACCCCGAATTTAGATTTGAGATTTGAAATTGCGTCTCAGATATATCTTTTGGATACAGAATACGTCACTACAATGAGTATTCTCCGCTCCTATCCTCGCGACCTCTGATTTTCTTTGGATTTCGCACATTACAGGACGCAATAAATCAATCAAGCTATCTTTAACCCAATAAGTTGCCAAACCATGCGGACAACCTCATTACCTTCGATACCGTTTTTGCTCTTCGCTGGATTCCTTGCACTTTTCTCGAAAGTGGGCGCCTTCATTCAACCAGGAGCAACACTGCCAATCAAGACACCAGGATGCTTGCTCATGTCGAGCTTACAAAGCACGGACGAAGCTCTCATTTGGACGGAGCAGCAACTGTTGGATTATGCCTCGAAAGAAGGTATCGCTCTCTCACTATCCACGATAGGACCTGGATATCGAGCCGTGGCAAGAGCTAAACACGACGAAACAATCATCTTGGGATATTGTGAAGGTTTTCTTCGACCTGGGGGTTCCGTCCTTCATCTAGACAAAATGGAAGTCTTCAAGAAAATGATACAAAAAACATGCAAGGAGAATCCCGATGAGTTTAGAGGCGGGAGTACAATTCTGGGTGTTGGACTACTGCTTGGTTACAGGTGTCTCATGCATGGAAGGGACAATAGATACAACGTTGCTGAATTCCTTGCTATCGACGACGCAGAGAAACAACATCGAAAACTCGTGCAATACTACAAACGATATGGATTCAAAATAATTAAGTATGTCGGTGATGATGTCGGAGACATACCAGCTAGGCTTGTGTGGGGGGGATGTGGGACTCTAATGCGGGAGGATGTTGATATGCTTCTTAAGAAGTGGACGACTTTTTTGGAGAAAGCGGCGAAACCATAACTGGAAGTCTCTGTGTGCTAAAAGATTGCATGTACATCTCTTCGGTTTACTACTTAGAGAACACAGACTGAATTTCCTTGATATAGCCAACAGCATGTGAAGGCGCCATTCTCTTAGCCAACATTTCTGGTACAGCGGTGGTATGAACATGTGTGATTGTCGTAAGCTCGCAATGACACTGTCCATCCGTGGCTAGAACTTCCCTCAACAAATTCACCCCTAGCAGCATCTCGCTTCGAATAGTGTCATTTGCGGTACTTGCTACTCCCGTTTCATCTTCCCAAACAGAGCGGCTGACAGAAATGAAGCCCTTGGATGACCCAGTTTGTTCCTCAAATAATGGTCTTGCATATATCAATGTCATCATTTCAATATTTCGTCTGATAACAGGTGGACGATTCAAAGCTCGAATTATTTTGGCTTCTCCTGCAATATTGTATTCACTCTCTTGTGCAGTCTTGTGCACTCCTTGTTGCAGATACAGGAGGTCGGATCTTCCTTGACTCATCTTGTTATATTCCCCAACGCGAGAGCTGTCCATTAGAAGACCAAGAACCAGCTCTGGACTTGCCTCGACGATCCCACGTGCTTTGATTACTGGTAAGTTCTTGCCCGGACCATCAGTATTAGTGGTGCCCTGCCAAACCAGAATGTCGCTTCCACTGGTAATGTGCCAGGGACGAATTGGCCAGCATGCAGGTGGCGTTTGCCCAGCTGTCTTGGCTATCAGTCGTTCAGTATTCTGGACAGGACGGAATCGATCGCCTTCGTCAACAATGATATCATAGCCGTATCGGATCAAAGCATCTAAGACAGCCCCGACGTCTTTATCGATGGCAATGAATGTCTCCAGTGAGGTTCCATTCGCGTCATCAGGAGGGCACAAAGCACCATCCTGAGACAACGACGACGTCTCTGAGGATGAGTCGCGGATTGCAGAAGCGTTAATATCCAAATCGTGAATCCTTATGAAGCTTGAATTCACTCGCTTCAGTTGTTTCTTCAGGTCTGGACAGGACGATGATCTAGTTCTTAAAGGGAGGGAAGCTGAGGCATCAGTATCGAACCGATGCGCCTTCTTTAGACTCGTAAGTTCGTCCACAGTAAATCCACGGGGACGACCTTTAATGGAGCCTTTTGAGTGATTGGCGTGTGGCTCCGACTGCGGTCTTGGATGATCGTCGCCCTTTCGGGCTTTCGGAGTCAATGGAACAGCTTGACTGGATACAGATCTCCGATCAGGAGAATGCCCCGAGCTTGCCACAACTGGATCTATTGCATCAACAAGAAACTCCTTTGCAGCGTCTACTTGCGTCGTCGTGGCAATTCTCCGCTGTTCCAGCGAGTACAATTCCCTCTTCAGCTCTTTCAATTCAGCGTCATCTTTCTGCAGTTTGTTCACCGAGAGCGCGAGAGCTTTCTCTAGCTCACCTATTTGCACTTGTGAGGCTTGCGCGCGTCTGACTATGGTTTCTACTCTTGCTTGAACAGAAAGAGCTTCCAGTTGCACTCGGGCAAGCTCCGATTTGTGGTGTTCAAGTGTCTTCAGTTGTGATCCAATTTGGGATCCATGAACACCGTTACTGATACTTTGTAGTTGGCTCTGGCGTTCAAGCGATGATTGGTCGCCAACATCATGCCGACGACGTGCAGCGGCATTTTTCAGTGCGCCGTAAGCCTTCTTGATTCGACGACCCCTGGGTTTTCGCTGTGCTGCTCGGTTCTTATCACGTTCGTCGATGGCAGTCTCGTCCTCGTTGACGTTGGGCACTTCTCGGTCTGAGTTTTCCGTTGTGCCTTCGGTAGAGTGTCCCGTGGAGCCTAGTTGCTCAACCTCGAGTCGAAGTTTAGAGGGCTCCGATTGCCCAAGAATAAAATGTGGGAGAGGTTGGCCATCATAGCCATTAGATGCGCTGATTTGATCCCTGATAGGGAGAAAATCGATACCAAAAAGGTCAGAAAGCAGTGCTGGAATCTGCACTCCAGGTTGTGGGTTTTGATGCACTTGAGCTTGGGTAGACCCCGGTGTCAAAGGTTGCGCTGGAGTCGAGAATTCCGAATCGTTCTCCGCTGGGTCACTCCATTCGTCTCCTAGACTAGCACAACTCTCCAATTGACTGATTCCTCGCGCTCTTGGTGCCTTCGGCACTACTGAGTCCGTGAGATTTGGATCAAGGTCGGGATCTCTACGCGTAGTTTGAGTTCGCTCTTTCCCGCGCGCTGCTGCTGCTGCTGCCACGCGACTTTGTTGTGATTTTCTCCGCTTCGCCGAAAACATTCGGTCACTTTTGGTTGAAAAGTCAGATTAGACTAAGAGGAAGCAGCAAACAACATTTACAGATGAGCTTGTGTATGATGTAGGTCTCTAGGCATCAGCGTGAATACGACGACCAACGCAATCAACCGATTGCCAAAATTCAAAATTGAAAGTGACAACAGAGAGATTTGAGATTGTCTTCTTTTCACTGCTACTGGAGTACTGGAGTACTGGATAGTCTTTGAAAACTCCTGATTACTGGTACTGTACTATACATGCGCACTGTCATTTGGTCTGTACATCCATCAGAATGTTACACGTTGACAAAACATCCCCAAGCAAGACACACATCACATTTTATCATCCACCCATCACCATCGGCATTCCCATTTCCATTTTGGATTCTAACTACACAAGTGTCTCCAAGAAGGATTGTTGCTTGTTTTGTTCCTGCTGTGCTTGCTATTAGAAGGCTTATCACACGCGTCCACAACCCACAACCCCCTGCAATTGCACATTCCATCATACGATTGACTTTTTGAAATTGCATTCATCCTGATCATGAAGCTTGTTCCTCATCTACACCTGCTGATACTCTTGATCAGCGCCAGTGTATCTCAGTGTCTCGCAGTGGATTATCGCTACTTTGTTGCAGGAGGAACTTGTGCCGCTTTTTCTCATGGTATCACAACGCCAATCGATGTTATCAAGACCAAAATCCAAGCGGATCCAAAGGAATATCAAGATGGCATGATATCGGCCGCGACGAAAATTATCAAGAAAGATGGTGCTGGTGTCCTCTTGAGTGGTCTAGGGCCAACAGTTGTAAGAAGAATGAATGGGATGTCTTGTTATTGCGAATTGACGAATTGATTCCTTCATTCTAACACTATTATTTGTTCTTGCTATCGGCAACTCGCCTCATCATGCTTTCTCCTCGCCTCGTCGTTCCATCCCCATCATTCTACACTCACCCCCTGGTATCAGCTTGGTTACGGCGTGGAAGGTGCAGCCAAATTCGGCATATACGAGATTCTCAAGCCAATCTTTGGCAAGGTCATTGCGGATGAAACAACTGCATTCGTGTTGGCTAGTATTGCTGCTGGTGCTGCCGCTGCTCTCATTCTCTGCCCTGCTGAATCCGTTAGAATTAGAATTGTTACAGACAAGGAATACGCTGATAAGGGCATGTTAACAGGGCTACCCAAGGTACTCAAGGAGGAAGGTGTGTCGGCAGTGTTTGGAGGTTTCCCGGCCATGCTTGCGAAACAGGTGAGAAGATTCCCATTTCTTGTTGTTTTTTACGTGTTGATTGTGACTCACCCAGACTTGCGGTGCTGACTTTATGCCACATCTCAGGTACCATATACTACAGCAAAGCAAGTTTCTTTTGATTTCTTCGCTGTCTTTCTGTATGCCATGCTCAAGGGATCTGACAAGGACATGAAGTGGGTTGTGTCGGTTTGTGCTGCCGCGGCTGCTTCTGTCTTGGCCTGTATTTTCTCGCAACCAGGAGACGTTATTCTCACCGAAACTTACAAGGGGAAGACCCCTGGATCTTTCGGCGACGTGGTTGGCAAGATTCGAGACAGAGGCGGTCCATCAGAATTTCTCGTGGGGACACAGGCCAGATTAGTTCACGTCGGCGGCATCATCACAACACAGTTAGTTGTTTACGATATCGTCAAACAGCTGTTGGGACTCCCAGCCACTGGCAGTCACTAATCTCTTTGTTCATAATCTGCATCCTAATTGAAATCGTTTTTAGCAACAAATTTTTACGGACAACCTTTTCTCTCGAATTGTCTCTGTTTACGTTCACACTGGCATTGTAAACTGTGCCCCAATACCGTAGTTTTCAATTGCTCCAGTTAGTGAAGAGTCCTCACTCCTCTCGTTTGCGCCAACCTGTAGCCTCACTGACGATGTATTGATATTTTCGTTGGTGTTCACGAATCACTAGTGGGATTTCTTCTTCATGAACCTTTTCGAAACCACGTTCGTCCATGATCAAGTGCAGTTCATCCTTGGAACGAAGTTGTTCCTTCGAAACAGGATCGTAGAATCCACCCAACCATTTGCTGCGAGGAGTAAACTGCTCCAGCCAACTAAATGGAGTAACGAGCACCACGATCCCTCCCTCGTTGACAATACGTGGCAGCCCGTTCAGACAACCCAAGGGATCCGGCAGGCGGCAAAGCAAATTCGACATGATCACTCCGTCATACTTTCCCAATTGTCCTTCAACCGCCATCTCTCCAATTCGACAGGCATCACCTCGGAAGAAATTCACTTTCCTCAGAACCTCCTGCGTAACACCTTCCTCATGAACAGCTTGCACCTCCTCGAAGATATCAGCCTCAATGGGAATTTTGAAGCGCACGTCTTCCTGGGCTTGCATGCGTTTGGCAGTGCCAACGAAAGAGTTGCTGTTCCAAGCAAGTCACATAAATTAGACAAAACCTCCTCCAAATCATGGCACACATCTATGGAATCACCCTTACCTGAAATCGAATGCATCAACCTCATCGAAGTGCTTGGCAAGTTCGAACGAGGAGCCACCGACAGCACAGCCCATGTCCAAGGCAGACTTCTTGTTGGACGGATTCAAGTTTTTCAACAGCTCGGCAACACGCTGAGGAAATCTTAATCCATGAGTGGGTGCATGCTTATGATTAATGATTGGTGATACCCCTTCGTCTGTCCCCGATGAAGGGTAATGCAGTCCGAGATACATATGCACCGAGTCTTCGGATTCGTAGATATTGCTGTCAACAGCGTCAGAATCGTCAGAATCGTCCGTCTCGGCAACAACAGCATCTCTAGCAGCAACCTGACCGGAAAAATTGCCCCCAAACAAATGCGTTGCAGGAGCGTCGTCATCGGACGCAACTAAACGGAAGCCAGAATGCTGCAGGAAATGTGGACGGAAATGGAATCGGGCAAAAACCGACGCTTCGTCGCCAGTTGAGACGAAAGAACCTCCAACAATCAAGGAATGCTTTCCATCGAAACATGGAGAGGAAAAGTCGTCATACACGTGGTGCACTTCGAATCCCTTCAGCGGATTAAAATGGTCCTCCGTCCACTCCCATGCATTTCCCTTCGAACGTTTGCAAGTGATCAATGGCGCGTAGGGACGAACGGATCGATGTTAGTAAGAAACACGCGGTTGGTACTAGATGAGTCTACAGACGCAGACGGAGCGTCAAACTTACCGTTACGTCGCGATGTCCAGAATGGGACGGAGAAAAGAAGTCCACCGGATTTTGAGAAGCAAACGCGAGGTTCAAATTGGATCCACTGGAGCCATCAGCAAACGTCTCACTACCGTGCACCATAACCTTGTCTGCGTTCGCATCATCACGGCAGCTCTCGAGGTTGGACTCTTTGTTCCGGATGACGTGATGTTCAGCTTCAGTGAGCACGCGGTATGGCTTCGAGGTTGAAGAGCCATCCTTTGCAGTCTTCCATCGACAGAAAGCCTTAGCTTCATAATACGTCACATCTACAGGCCAATCCCAAGGCATCGATACGATCTTGAAGACAGTCCTCAGTGAATATTCATGGTTCCCTGCAGGTCCGGCCGGCTCCCAGAAGAAGGGTTGCTTGAGATTTCTGTGCGTTCTCCAGGCCCAACCATCTTCGCACCAAAAGTCTTTGACTCTGTAGCCCCCATCGGCGACAAAGTGCCAGAATTCGCCATTGGTGATCATATGTTCTGAAGCTTGAAAATCCGGAACATCAACCCTGCGTTCGCCGTATTCGTTGTCCCATCCGTAGGAAGGGAAGTCGGCAGGCTTTCCAAGATCAACAGTTTCCGAAGTAACAGCAATCATGTTGATTGGAGGGTAATCAACTCCTTCTACAGGTCTAGAGGTAGGGGTTGCCTTCGACGCGGAAGGATGTAGCGGTGGCCAGTTCTTTGGAGTCTGCACCAAGTGGTAGGGAGCCTCGCGGAACAGAACACTACTTGTTTCGAAGTGAATTCGCTCGTGTTCGAATCCCATGAAGAGCGCCCACATGGGATGGTCTTGGTTGACAACAATGGGTCCCTCGCTGTCGTCCAAGGATGGATGCGTCATGATTGCATTGACGACCGTCTCGTAAACCCGCTTGCGATATTCGTGGACTTCCGCGACAGTAGGCCAAACCATGTCGTTCTTATGCATGTCATCCCAGAGCATCTCGTCGACACCAACCTCAAAGATACTCTCGAAATAGGGATTGACTGGCTTGGAAAGAACACCAGCGACGCGAAGCTTGTTGATGTAAAGACAAGGAGTATGTCCATAGTAGAATATTTGGGGATGTCTGAGGCCATGGACAGGTGGACGATAGAAGTATTCTTCTCCGTTGAGACCAGCGAACTATACGTGCAATTGGTATGCGATCGCGATCGCGATTCCAGTTTAGTACGACGCAAGACTTTTGCCAATGCATAGAGACTGAGTAAAGAAAGAAACTTACCAATGTTTCATAGAGCGTCCAAGAGTTCTCGAAATACTCCTTCGCAGATTCGCGAGTGACAGCAGACAAGTTTGGCAAGGGAAGGGATCGCATGCGGCCGTTCTCGTCAACGCCTGTCGGATTTAAGTTTTGGTCGCGATGACGCGATTACACGATTACACTGTTAGTCTTTGTTTTGTTGCCGTCGGCACGAGTACGAGTACGAGTAAAAGTACATGTACATCTAGAGTGACTTACCAGGACACTGTGAAGGGGGCAATCCTGTGAACCAATCCTCGGAACGAGGCCCAGTCAACCATTGATTGTTTGTACCTCTGCCAAGATTGATCATCCAAGATTCCGCATGAGAGTTGTTCAGTTCGTTTCTAGCCTCAGCTGCAGCGGCATGACCTTGAGCGTTTCCAGAGGCAGCATGAAGATGATCTTCCTCCAGATCTGTAGCAGCGGCGGCAGTTGACTTGTTCCTGAGAGTCGTAGAGACAGGTAAAGCGCGACGATTGAAATGGCGAATGGGAGTCTTCGATGTCGAAACAGTGATGAGAGACCTGTTGCTCGCATTCCTGTTCCTTCCAACGGAACGGATCACATCCAACATCGTCTTGGTGGTGACTCTCCTGCCTAGCATCATTCTTGATAATAGTAAGTGTAGCGGTACGGTGTAGCGGTACGTGGCTGACTCGGTGGTAAACAAGTTTCAGAGTTGAAAGTGTTTGCTTTGTGATCACTTTTGGTCGCTAAGATTTTAGACACACATTGGATCACATCGCACTCATTGGCTTGGGTAAAATGCCATCCAAGAAAGAGAGACATTTGTCGCGCAAGAGTGACTCACTCAACACATCCGTCCTACTACTGTACCTGCGAACTGGATTCATTCCTACCTGAAAACAAGGACGCTGAAATACGTAAAATAGTTACTAAGCGTCTGGCTCTCCTTCGCACAGTTCCTTCTTCCATTGACGTCGACTAGTCATATTCTGTGACTATCCTACGAGGTATGCTAAAATCAGGTACACGGACAGACGTATCAGCACGTTAGTGAGGACACATATGTCAGCACGATACTTCTCAAGCAGTTTGTGCGAGAGCTTCCAGGAAGAACAATAGGAACGCACAGGATTCTTTCTGGGAGCTTCACTGGCGACCTTCTTCCGAAACATTCCGAGCGTGTCGTATGTCACAAACGGTTGTCATTTACTGTATCCATATATTCAGTCATGAAGCAAATTGGTTTTATAAACATGTTTGATGTCTACAGATATGAGGACAGACAAGTACCATACATCCAGTACCGGTATCTTTTCAATAGTATTATCTCTCTGGCTTACATAGCTGGCCATACTTCCCTGCAATCAAAAACTCAATCAAAAGCTCACCTTATCTACAATCAAAGTCTACGGTATTTCTACTGTCACCTTGGTATGTCATCCTGCCCAAGGGCATGAGAGATCCAGATTGTTGGTTCAAGAGGTGTGCAACCTAGGTGCAACTGCGGCACCACTGGTAGGGCTTTCCCCTCTGCCATTGGTATGTCGTCCTGCACCAGGGCATGAGAGATCCAGATTGTTGGTTCGAGAGGTGTGCAACCCAGGCGCGACTGAGGCACCATCCTGCACCAGGGCATGAGAGATCCAGATTGTTGGTTCAAGAGGTGGCTGCGCAACCCAGGCGCAATTGAGGCACCACTGGTAGGGCTTTCCCTCTGTCAACCACAGAGCTCAATGGAGCCATTTGGGCAGCGGTGAGAGCCCCTTGCACCCTCTTTATCCTTTGCACAATTGCCATTGTGCTAATCCATGCATGAAGGTAGTGTTAGTGGTAGAAATTCCACAGGGAGTAGCTACATCTGGGGGTATGATTGGAGATAAGGGGGTATGTTATCCTCATGAACATATAATTTTGAATATAAATCGCCTCCGGGTATGCTTGTAGATAAGGTGCAACAGTCAAACTTGAAGAGGAAAGAGCCATTTCAAATCGAACATAAGTGCAACAGTCAAACTTGAAGAGAAAAGAGCCATTTCAAATTGGACATAGAATTTAAATAGACACTAATAACATAAAGATCTGTCACCCATTGCAATTGGGAAGTTAGTTAAATTATCGTTTTGACTTTATATGCATATGTATGCATACATTTCAAGACTGTAAAACAATTACTTAGAGAACCCAAGTCTGGCTTGTCTCCTTCCAATCGTCAGTTAATGAACTAACTGGCAACGACTTTCTCCAGTTTACTTCAGATGTCTGGCAACCAGGTTCCTCCAAAGGAACACTCGGCAAGACTTCAATTGCAACTGAGAACCATTTCCCTTTTCTTGATATGGAACTTTTCTGGAACTCCTCTGACGCTCTCGCCTTCCGAGTCCACGTCAAACCGAACCAGGAGATCAAATATCTCAACGCCGGAAGCTCTCATACTCCGGATTGCTTCAAAGCCATCCACACAGGTGTATGTAACCGCCTCACCAAACTCACGTCCACCAACCAAACCAACGTCAACAGACCCCTCAACGAAATCTACCCACGTCATTTCCAAGCCCTCGACAAGGCAGGCCTCACAACTGGTACTTCAACTCCGACTCTGTCTGAGAGTATGAAGTCAATCGAGGCTAGCCTAGCAGATATCCCATCCGCAAAGTTGAAACGGCGCAGAGAGCGCGACCGAAAAAGAGCAATCTACTTCAAGGTCGGGTTCAGCAATTTTTGGAAAAAGCCAATCCACAAAACCATTGCAGAGATTAAGGCCAACTTCCCATCCCTAAAATGGCTACGTGTATCGATGTCGTACCACCGATTCCTCAACCTCCGTGAACTCTTCCAAGGCGATCTAAACTCCAAGATCACCAAAAACATCATCTCCCTCGACTTTTCGCCACTCTCGTGCAATTGCAGGAAGAAAGACAAGTGCCTCTACGGAGGTCAATGCTGAAGTAAAATTGTCGTTTACGAAGCAGTCTGTGATGTAACCAGTAAGAAATACATCGGAAACACGCAACAACATGTGAAGACGCGTATCTCCCAGCACGTCCAAGATACGAGACAACTCTTCCTAAGTGGTAAGCGATCTGATTCATTCGCTAATCACTTTTACCAGTTGGTGCCAGAAGGAACTCCAAAGAAAGATGTCAAGAACTATGTCAAAGTGTCCGTAAACATACTTTGGCAGGGCAACCCAATGTCATGTGTGAAGACATTCGGAACTCTCGGCTGCAAACTCTGCTGCAAGGAACGAATGGCTATCCTCAAGCTTACCCGACAAACCCCTCATTT
>JAVCKV010083890.1:0-15925 GCA_032274145.1 Herpochondria borealis | reverse complement strand
TGAGGTCAACCGAGTCTCCAGCCGTCAGCGGGCCCCCGGTAAACGTGGCCGTGCCATCGCCGTTGTCGCTCCACGCAGCATCGTTAAGCACAAGAGCCGATGGCAAGTCGTCGATGACATCAAAGGTTGTTGCATCGATCGTGCCTTGGTTGATCACGGTGATCGTAAACGTCAGCTCGCTACCGACTTCGGTAACACCATCGAGCGGATCACCAAACCCATCGTTGGTAAGCGCCTTGATCAACGCGAGGTCGAAGTTCTCGACACCAACACCAGCTGGGTCGTGATCGTCCTCATCGGCGTTGCCAGCAGCGTCGAGCTCGTTGTCCACAACATTGTCTGTTGGGTCACCGGGGCTCGATGGCTGATTGTCGTTGGCCTGGGTTGTGTCAGGGACCGAGTCGGCGTCGTCGCCATCGTCGGCCGAGATCTCTGCCCACAGCACATAGCTGCCCGGGGTAACTGCACCCGAACGAATCGTGATTTGCAGACTTGTCGAGTCTCCAGCGACGAGAGGACCTCCGGCTCGTGTTGCCGTGCCATCGCCATTGTCGGTCCACGCAGCATCGTTGAGCACAAAGCCGGCCGGCACGTACGCAGTGATGTCATGTGAGCCCGCATCGAGCGTGCCCTGGTTGGTCACGTCGATCGTGAACACCACATCGGTGTTGGGTTCGATAACCGCATCCGTTGTGTTGCCAAACGTATCGGAGGTGTAGGTCGTGATGAGCGCAAGGTCATAGCGATCGACGGTTACACCAGCGATGTCGTGGTCGTCCTCATCTCCACCAGCGTTACTGGTTTCATCATCGGTTGGATCACCGGGAAGCGCTGGTTGACGATCGTTGGATGGATCGGTGTCCGGGGTCGAATCAACGTCGCTGCCAGAGTCCGCAGCGATCTCCGCGATGTTGATCTGCTGACCAACATCGGCGCTAATGACCGCCAGGGTGATCGTCACGTCAAGCGACGCTCCTGCAGCAATCGGGCCAACAACACGACTTGCGGTGCTGTTGCCATTGTCCGTCCACGCCGCATCGTTCAGCGCGAAACCACGAGGAATCGAATCGAGGACCGTCACCGATGTTGCGTCGATGGTTCCTTGGTTGATGACCGAAATCGTGAAGGTCACGTCGCCACCCACCTGCACCGAAGCGTCGGTTGTATTGCCCGATGAATCCGAGGTGTACACCTTTGTCAGCGCAAGGTCGTAGGCAACAATCGTTGCACCGGCGAGATCGTGGTCATCCTCATCGCCACCAGAGTTGTCCACCACATCGTCGGTGGCGTCACCAACAGCGGCCGGCTGGTTGTCGTTTGCTTGTGTTGTATCTGGAGTCGAGTCGACGTCGTTACCCGAGTCCGTTGCGATCTCTGCCCAGTTGACGATCGATCCAGCACGAGCAGAAACTGCGGTGAGCGTGATGGTGATGTTCGTCGACGCACCAGCAGCCAGCGAGCCGCCCGTGATCGACGCCGTACCGTCACCATTATCGGTCCAGGCAGCATCGTTGAGGTCGAATCCTGCAGGCAAGTAGTCAACGACGGCAAAGGCTGAAGCGTCCACCGTGCCTTGGTTACTGACGGTGATCGTGAAGGTCACGTCCGAGCCGTTCTCGAGCACACCATCGGTTGCGTTGCCAAACGTGTCGGAGGTGTACGCCTTGGTCAAGGCAAGGTCAAACGACGCGACGACTACCGACGCTGGGTCATGGTCGTCTTCGTCACCTGCAGCATTGTTCGTGACGTTATCGGTTGGGTCACCCACAGCAGCAGGCTGGTTGTCGTTGGCTTGAATTGTGTCGGGGGTCGAGTCGGCGTCGAAGCCGGCATCGGAGGCAATCTCGGCCCAGTTCACCGATTCGCCGTCGACCGCACTATCGGCCGTGAGCGTGATTGCGATATCGGTGGACGCCCCAGGGGCGAGAGCGCCTCCGGCGAAGGTTGCCGTACCATCACCGTTGTCGGTCCACGCCGCGTCGTTCAGCACAAACCCAGCGGGCAAGTAGTCGACAACACTGAAGTTCGTGGCGTCGACCGTGCCCTGGTTCGTGACCGTGATCGTGAAGGTCACGTTGGCACCATTCTCAACCACACCGTCGGTCGAAAGACCAAACGTGTCCGAGGTGTATTCCTTGGTCAGCGCGAGGTCGTAGTTGTTGACAAGCACGCCAGCAAGATCGTGATCGTCCTCGTCACCGCCCGTGTTATCGATGACATCGTCACCGGGTTGTCCCGGCGCTGTTGGTTGGTCATCATTGGCTTGGTTCGCATCTGGTGTCGAGTCGACGTCGTTGCCGTCGTCGGTCGAAATTTCGGCCCAGTTGACCGACTCACCAGGGGTTGCGCTGATTGCCGTGAGAACGATCGGAAGGTCGATCGACGTACCAGCAGCCAGAGGGCCAACCGTGATCGATGCGGTGGAATCACCGTTATCGGTCCACGCGGCGTCGTTGAGTACAAAGCCTGTGGGCACATAATCGGTAACGGTAAACGACGTGGCGTCGAGCGTTCCTTGGTTCGTGACCGTGATCGTAAATTCAACGCTCGCCGCATTCTGGATCACACCATCAACGGTGCTACCAAACGTGTCGGAGCGGTACACCTTTGTCAGGGCAAGGTCGTACTCAACAACCGACAGACCAGCGACATCGTGGTCGTCCTCATCGGGATCGCCAGCAGCATCAGCGGTGTTGTCGATCACGCCGTCGGTTGGGTCACCGGGAGCTGCAGGCTGGTTATCGTTTGCCTGCGTCGCGTCGGGAGTCGAGTCGATGTCGTTGCCGTCATCACTCGAAATCTCCGCCCAGTTCACAACGTCGCCGTTGCCAGCACCATTGGCTGTGATCGTGATCACGAGATCGACCGACGCACCAGCAGCCAACGGGCCACCCGAAATCGTCGCCGTGCCGTCACCGTTGTCGGTCCAGGCAGCATCGTTCAGATCAAAGCCGGCCGGCAGATAATCGGTCACGCTAAACGTGCTTGCGTTCACCGTTCCCTGGTTCGTGACCGTGATCGTAAAGGTTGCGTTCTCGCCATCTTCGATAACACCATCGGTTGTGCTTGCGAAGGTATCTGACGTAAAAGTTTTCGTGAGCGCAAGGTCGTAGGCGTCGACGGTGACACTCGCCGGATCGTGATCGTCCTCATCGGGATCACCAGCAGCATCGACGCTGTTATCGGTGACATCATCGGTTGGATCACCAGCAGCTGCAGGCTGGTTATCGTTCGCCTGCGTCGCGTCGGGAGTCGAGTCGACATCGTTTCCGTCATCACTCGAAATTTCGGCCCAGTTCGTAATCTCGCCAGCACCGCTCGAGTCAGCGGTGAGGGTAATCACGCGAGTTGTTGTGGCACCAGCAGCAAGGCTTGGGATCGTGATACTGGCCGTGCCATCACCGTTATCGGTCCAGGCCGCATCGTTAAGAATGAATCCGGGTGGCATGTAATCGGTGACTTCAACGTTGGTAGCCGCAACACCACCTTGGTTGCTGACCGTGATCGTAAACGTGACGTCTTCGCCCCGCTCGATGACACCATCGGTTGTATTGCCAAAGGTGTCGGAGGTGTAAGCCTTGGTGAGCGCGAGGTCGTAGGAAACAACCGACAATCCTGCGAGATCGTGGTCGTCCTCATCGGGATCGCCTGCGCCATCAACGCTGTTGTCGATCACTCCATCGGTTGGGTCACCGGGAGCTACAGGCTGGTTGTCGTTTGTCTGCGTCGCGTCGGGAGTCGAGTCGATGTCGTTGCCGTCATCACTCGAAATCTCCGCCCAGTTCACAACGTCGCCATCGGTAGCACCATTGGCTGTGATCGTGATCGTCAGATCGACCGACGCACCGGCAGCCAACGGACCACCGGTAATCGTCGCCGTGCCATCACCGTTGTCGGTCCAGGCAGCATCGTTCAGATCAAAGCCGGTCGGAAGATAATCGGTCACATCAAAGGTGGACGCCGTAAGGTCGCCCTGGTTGGTGATCGTGATCGTAAAGGTTGCGTCGGTGCCGTTTTCGATAAGGCCGTCGGTCGTGTCCCCGAAAGTGTCCGACGTAAAGGTCTTGGTTAACGCGAGGTCAAAGGACGAGACCGAGACACCAGCAACGTCGTGGTCGTCCTCGTCCCCGCCGGTGTTGTCGACAACGTCATCACCTGGTTGTCCTGGTGCGGTTGGCTGATCATCGTTTGCCTGATCGGCATCGGGCGTGCTGTCGATGTCGTTGCCATCATCGGTCGAAATTTCTGCCCAGTTCTCCTGCGACCCGTCGGGTGCAGATACCGCCGTGACGGTGATCGCGATACTGGTTGACGCTCCTGCAGCCAGCGCTCCACCGGCGAAACTTGCCGTGCCATCACCGTTGTCCGTCCACGCCGCATCGTTCAGCGCGAACCCGGTCGGGAGATAGTCGGTGACGGTAAAGGACGCCGCGTCGAGCGTGCCTTGATTGATGACCGAAATGGTAAAGACCACGTCGGTGCCATTCTCGATCACACCATCGGTCGTGTTCCCGAACGTGTCCGATGTGTACGCCTTGGTCAGCGCAAGGTCGAAAGAACCTACAGCGACGCTGGCTGGATCATGATCGTCCTCATCAGGATCACCGGCGGCATCGACGCTGTTGTCGATGACATCATCGGTGGGATCACCCGTAGCTGCAGGCTGGTTATCGTTTGCCTGCGTCGTATCTGGGGTCGAATCGGCGTCGTTGCCATCATCGGCCGAGATCTCCGCCCAGTTCGTGAAGGTCCCATCGGAGACGCCGTTAGCGGTCATCGTGATCGTCAGATCGGTAGACGCTCCCGCAACAAGCCCAGCGATGACACGATCCGCTGTGCCATCACCGTTGTCATTCCATGCCGCATCGTTGAGATCAAAGCCGCTCGGGAGGTAGTCGGTTACTTCGATGTTGGTTGCATCGACGGTGCCTTGGTTGGTAACCGTGATCGTAAACGTCACGTCCTCACCGTTCTCGATCACACCATCGGTCGTGTTCCCAAACGTGTCCGACGTGTACACCTGCGTAAGCGCAAGGTCGTAGGGCAACGTGAACCCAGCATCAAAGCTGTGATCGTTTGCACCCGGCCCACCGGTTGTCACCGCAATCGTGCCGCTGGTGATGTCGGAGTCGGTGAGATCTGCGCTCGACGCAGCCCCGGTATCTACCGCGGTCTCGATCAGGTCCGAAGCCGAGAAACCACCAGGGATTGGCGTCGACGCCGTCGATGCATCAAACCCCAACACATAACTCGTATTGGGCCCGACACCGTCAGCGTCACCAAAGGTGTAGATGCCGTCGGCATCGGTCGTTGTAGTGGCAAGAACCGTTACGCCGTCGGCAGCAAAGAGCGTCACGTCGACACCAGCAAGAGACGCTTCACCAGCATCTTGAACACCGTCACCGTCGAGGTCGAGCCAAACCCGGTTACCGATCTCGATCGTCGAAGGGGTGCAGTCGTAGGGGTTGTACACCTCGACGTCACCAATGATGCCCTTGGGATCAAAAGGCGTGCCGAAGTCGATTGCACCGAGTGGATTGACCTGGCCTCCACCAGCGTTACTCTCGTTAAAGACCGCAAGCCCGTGAGGACCGGCCTCGGACAAAACATCAGCCGAGGTCACGACATAATCGACCGACCCGTCGGGCTGCTCAAGATACGCAACACCGCCGTAGTTATCGTCCAGCCCCGCATCTCCAGTAGCGCTGATGTTGAGCGCACCGGTGTCGGTGGTAAAAAGCCCGGCGCCATTCGGCGACAGCTTATGTGTCTGGCCTTGATGGTTGTACGAAGACTGCGGTGTGCCTTCGCAACCAACACGAACACCGGCGAGCATCGATCCGTCGGGAAGGATCTCGAGGTCGGAGATGTGATGGTCGATGTTGCTGTTCAAAAAGCCGGGTACGGGTTCACCGGTTGTCAACGTGAGTGTTGCGTTCAGAGTCTCCGAACCAGAGTTCTGGTAGATCGTTGTGCCGGCCCCATTGGTAGCTGGCGTACCGGTGAAGCTGCCCGAGTTCAGGTCGACCGACCAAATCTCGCGGCTAAACAAGACACCGAAATACAAACGATCGCCGGCATCAGAAATTTCGAGACCATACGGAACCTTGCCGTTTGCAAGACCCGCCGAGCCATCGTCGCTCGCATCCATGTCGTACGCGTCGAGAACGGTGCCCGCCATCGAGAGACGGTAGATATGCCCGTCTTCCCAGTTCGAAACAAACAGTTGATCGTTGTTGCGGTCGTACACAACATTGCCAAGGCCAACACCGGTGGTGCGGTCGACAGATTCAACAGTGTTGCCTTCACACTCGGAGTGCGTGATCGTCGTCGACTGCTGTGGAAGCTGCGCAAAGACCGTTGGCGTGCCGGTCACGGCGTCCATTTGGTAGAGCGTGCCGGCTGCAGCGAGGCTCTCGGCTCCGCCACCCAGATCGCCATAGCGAACCTGGCCAGGCGTCTCGGTGACACCGGCCTGGTTGTTGTAGAAGCTCTGTGAGTAGTTGCTCGAAGCCGACGTGTAAATGTCTCCACGAGTGGTATCGATCGCAGTGCCATACACGTTGCCGATATTCACAATGGTCCAACCAGGAAGGTGAAGCATTGGCGTTGCCGCAGTGACATCGCTCTGTCCTGCAGGAACGGCACTACTCACGTCGAGCAAACCAAACGTGTCCTGAGGAAGGGTGATATCGCTTGCGACCGAACAAGTAGCGACCGTCTGATACGTGTTGATCAGCGCATTGGCGGGAGGCGTTGGACAGAACTCCGGAATGTGGACACCAAAATCGACCGTCGACGCTTCGGGGACAGCGAAGGTGACAGAAGAACTGGAATCCGGACCGATGGGGCCATCGACATAATCGGCGGGCAAGTTGGTGAACTCCACCCGATACGCAGTGCCGTTCGTCAGGCCAGCAATGACGTACGTGCCGTTCGCCGCAGTTGTGGCCGAACCAGCAACCGTGTCATCGGAGGCATACGCCGTGACGACTACGCCAGCAATACCTGGCTCGCCATCATTGCTGCCATTCTCGTTGACATCATCAAATACGGTGCCCGACACGTCACCTGCTGCAGCCGCGGCAAAACCGCCGCCAACAAAGCCAACCGTGCCAGCAATCATCGCCACCACGGTGACAATTCCGATGCGCAACTTCCAAATCTTTTGCATTGCTAACGTCCCTTACGTAGCCCGAACCAGCTCTTCCGAATCCAGACAGGTACCAATTCGGTTAGGTATCCAGATTGTTAAGTACTTTCGACCTATGTCATGAGTAAAAAGAATCACGTCACGCTGCCCAGGAATCCTCGGAGCCGATTTCCGCAGAGGCGGTTCGTCTCGTACCGTGAGCAGATGCCGATCTACGCGTTAGAAGACGATTGGGTACCCGAAATCCATCCGGACGCCTTTGTGCACCCCGAAGCCGTCCTCATAGGACGGGTCATCCTCGGAGCACATTCGTCGGTCTGGCCGGGCACCGTCATTCGCGCCGACGACAACACGATTCGTATCGGCGAACGATCATCGATCCAAGACGGTGCCGTCCTGCACTGCACCCATGAGTTTCCAACAACCATTGGCAACAACTGCACGATTGGCCACAACGCCCACCTCGAAGGATGCACCCTCGAAGACGGCTCACTCGCCGGGTCCGGATCGGTCATCTTGCATGGCACCATCATCTCCTCGGGCGCATTGGTCGGCGCAAACGCATTAGTCCCCGGAGGCAAGGTCATCCCGCCAAACGCCATGGCCCTCGGCGTGCCGGCGAAGATCCGCGAAGATTGTCATTCCGTAGAGCTCAACATGCTCAACGCAGACAGCTATGTAGAGCGTTCGGCTCGCTACAAGGCATCAATGCGGCGTATCGGATGAGCCTCTATAGGCCAAATAGCCCCCTGTCAACGGGTCCTCGGTCCCCTCGGCAAGCGACAGTTTCTGCCGTACTTTCAGGGGTAGCCCCTATTACAGGTTTGGACCCCACGTGATCAAACGTCGTAAGACAGACAGCCTCCGCATTGCCATGGTTGGCACGCGCGGCATGCCTGCCAACTACGGCGGTGTCGAAACCGTTGTTGATGTGTTGTCACGACAGCTCGTGGCACGTGGCCACGAAGTCACCGTCTTTTGCCGATCCGAAGACTATGACCTGCACCCACCAATGATCGATGGCGTACGGCTCGTCTATCTGCCGGCATCTACATCGCCCGGTATCGGTGCAATGATCCACGCCCTGCGAGCAGCGATCTACTGCATTGGCCGCGACTACGACGTCATTCACTTCCATGCACTTGGCCCAGGCATGATGTCGGTCATCTCCCGGCTACTCACTCGCTCCACGGTTGTTGTCACCGTTCACGGCCGCGACGACAAACGAGACAAATGGGGTCGCGCCGTACGGCTCATCCTGCGCTTCGCCGCCACGATCAGCGCACGCGTCCCGCACTCCACACTTGTTGTATCCGAGACCCTCGCCGAAGAATACGCCGACGAATTCCGCCGAGTCACCACCGTCGTCCCCAACTCGACACACCCAATTCCTGACGTCGCTGCAGGTCCCACCCTCGAACGTTTCGGACTCACCCACCAGAACTACTTCGTGTCCGTCGGCCGTCTCGTGCCAGAAAAAGCCCCGCACGAAATGATTGCTGCATACAACGACGCCATGACCGACATGCCGTTGGTCATCGTTGGCGGCGCCGCCGGCACCGAGACCTACGTCGATCACCTTCACGAACTCGCCAGCGACAACCCAAACATCATCTTCACCGGACCGCTCTACGGCGACGAACTTGCCGAGATGCTCACCAACGCTGGAGCGTTTGTCACCTCATCACACCTCGAGGGACTCCCCACAGCGCTCATCGAAGCTGGCCGCGCCGCACTACCAATCCTCGCCAGCGACATCTCTCCGCACTGTGAAATTCTCAACACCCAGACCGGAATCGACGGTCGGCGCGTCTACCCCACCGGAGACAGCAAAGCACTCGCACAGCTCTTTGGTTTGGTCGGCGAGAACCACAGCGAAGAACTCTTTGGCGCCAAGATGCTCGCCTCTGAACTCGACGAGCGGTATGCACCAGCACGCACAGGCGAAGTTCACGAGTCCGCGTACGTCTCGGCGATGGCAAACAGGCACCGTCGCTGACGTTCGTCGGCGCTGGAGCGCCTCCTCTCTTCCCGCCTTTTGGCCCTGGGGGCCAAAACGCTCTGGCGGATCTCTACGCTCGAAAAGCCCTGGGGCCAAAACGCTCTGGCGGTGTCTAAGGCCGTTTAGAAGGACAGCTTTTGGCCTTCGGCTGCTGCGATGATTTTGCAGTTTGTATCCCACGTGGTCGCCTCAGCGAGTAGCGCGTCGATCACGTCATCACCGTGCAACGGATCGTGATGGAACATCGCCAGACACTTCGCACCAGCGGTATCGGCGACGCGAGCAGCGAAGCGCGGCGTGCAGTGACCCCAGTCCTGGCGCTTCTCCAGAAGCTCTGGTGTGAACTGTGAATCGTGGATCAACAGATCAACGCCGTCCGCCAGCTCAAGGACCCCAGGATCCACGTCAGCGCCGTTGAGCGCCTCCTGATGATCGGGGATGTACGCAACAGAGAAGTCACCCCAATCGATGCGATAGCCGTTTGTGCGACCGGTGTGTGGCACCGAGCGAGCCGTGACGGTGGCGCTACCAACCTTCACCGAAGTCTCCCAAAGATCGGTAAACGTCAGATCGCCAGGCAGCGTTTCAAGCTGCACCGGAAAGTACGGCGGCCGCACAAACCCAGAAAGCGCATCCCTGAACGACAGGTCAGGTTCAGGAGGGCCAAGAATTGTTGCTTTGGACTCTTTGTTGAGAATCTGCGGAAAGAACGGCAGGCCTTGCACATGGTCCCAATGGAGGTGGCTGATGAGGATCGTGCCGTCAAAAGATGTGTCGCCACTATCGAGACCGTAGAACCGAAGTCCGGTTCCGGTATCGCAAATGATTGGCTTTTCGCCCTCACGCTCAATGACCACACACGAGGTGTTGCCCCCGAAGCGTTCCATAGAACTGCAATGACAGGGTGTCGAGCCGCGGACGCCGTAGAACGAAACAGTGACTCCAACCTGCATGTAGTTCTCCCCCTGATAGATGACTCATGTCCATCGCCAGATACCCGACTCCGATGAGTGTTACTGAGAATACGGTCCGCGTCAGCCGAGATGGAAACCCTGTGACAGATCTGACGCGGAGATCGACCTTAGGCAAGTCAAAGGTCGAAGCTATGGCAACGCAATTTTGTTGGCTCGAACGACCACCATCTCATCGGCAAGCAACTTGGCCAAGACCCGCTCGGAACGAGCGTCATCACCAACAAATCCAAGCACAACAAGCGCACGCGTCCGCTCCAACGGCCCTTGGCGCAGCGCAGCGACCAGACGCCCCCTCCCCTCTCTGTCCGAACCAACAAATCGAGATTGCGGCGCACTCACCCCAGCCGAACCAACCGCTGGATCAGCGCCAACCCCTCGCCAGGCGCAGAGATCCTTGACCGGGCACTCCCCACAACTCGGCGCCCGTTTGCTACAAACCATCGCCCCAAAATCGAGAAACGTTTGGTTCCACTCCCACCCGCACCCCGACGGCACCAGCTGGTCGGCGGCTAGTTGCACCTCCCGTGCACCGAGTTTCTTGCCCTCCAGCCGAGCCAAAATCCGACCGATGTTTGTGTCGACAACAGCAACATCTCGCTCAAACGCAAAAGCCATAACCGCACGAGCCGTATACGGCCCGATGCCCGGGAGGGCCAGCAATGCGTCAAGGTCGTCCGGAAACACACCGTCGTATTCGGTCGCCACAACAACAGCACATCGATGCAAGAGCAACGCTCGCCGGTTGTACCCAAGACCATCCCAAAGGCTGATCAACGCGCCAGCATTTGCGTCGGCCGCACGCTCCACCGTCGGGAAGGTTTCCAAAAACGCATACCACTTCGGAATGACCCGATCGACTTGGGTCTGCTGCAGCATCACCTCACTCACCAGCACCTCCCACGGGTCTCTCGACAGCCGCCACGGAAGATCACGGGCCGCCTCAGGCCACCACCGGCGCAGCGTCAACGACAACTCTCCAGAAGCCGCCGAGGAAAGCTCTGAGGTCATTGGCAAATCATGACATACGAGCCAAGTCACAACCGCACCCCACACCCCAGAACCGACTGGCGACTTAACCCGGAGCTAACAATGCCGACAGGAGCAGGCCATTCGACACATGCCCGAGGACCCACGTGCAACATCTCAAAACCTCTCCTCCTAACGAGCGGATCAACCTGTCCGCTCCGCACATGACCAACAACGAACGAGAAGCCCTACTCGCAGCGTTCGACTCGAATTGGATCGCCCCTGCAGGCCCAGCGCTCCGCGAATTCGAATCGTTGCTCTGCGACGTATCGGGCCGTGAAGCCGCCCTAGGACTCAACAGCGGCACCGCTGCACTCCACCTCGCTCTCCTGACCCTCGACATTGGCCCGGGCGACATCGTCCTGTGCCCAAGCGTCACCTTCGTCGCATCAGCAAACGTCATCACATACGTCGGGGCCACACCGCACTTCGTCGACTGCGACCAAGAGACTGGCAACCTCACACCCGCAGCGCTCGCCCAAGCGCTCGCCGACCTCACCGCAATCGGACATCGCCCCGCAGCCGTCATCACCGTCGACCTTTACGGCACCTGCGCCGACTACTCCAGCATCATCCCAATCTGTGAACGCTTTGGTGTTCCCATCATCGAAGACGCCGCCGAAGCCATCGGCGCCACCCACATGGGACAATCCGCGGGCTCCTTCGGCGTTCTTTCCGCCTTCAGCTTCAACGGAAACAAACTCATCACAACCGGCGGCGGCGGCGCACTCGTGGGACCCCAAACACTCATCGAACGTGCGGCGTTCCTCGCTGGACAGGCCCGCGAACCCGAACTGCACTTCGAGCATCGAGAACTCGGCTATGCCTACCGCCTCTCCAATCTCTCGGCTGCCTTAGGATGTGCCCAGATTGGACGCCTCGACGCAATGATCACTCGCACCCGCGCCATTCATCGTCGCTATGTAGACGAACTCGGCTCGCTCGACGGCGTCACTATTACGGCACAAGACGCCAACGGCCGCGGCAACGGATGGCTGACCGTCGCCCATCTCGACCAGACGCGACTTCCCAATCCCGCAGCCATCTGCGAAGCACTCCTCGAGCACAACATCGAAGCTCGCCCCGCCTGGAAACCCATGCACCTCCAACCGCTGTACGCCGGCACCCCATGCACCGGCACCGCTGGATCCGAACGGCACTTCTCGACCGGGCTTTGCCTACCCAGCGGATCCTCGATGAATGCAACGGCCCAATCGAGAGTGATCGCTGCTGTCACAAACGCACTGCAGCTCGATGCGGTCAGAAACACCGCGGCTGTTATCAACATCGCCGACGCAATCGATGTCGCCGACGCAATCGATGTCGCCGACGCAATCGATGTCAGAAGCGGGCAATCTCGGCAACGTCGGGACAATCCGGCGACCACTCACTGAGCGCCTGAACACCCTCAGGACCAATCAGATCATCAAAGGTCGAGAGGTCTAGGCGTTCGGACATGCCGCTGCCTTCACTCACACCGGTCAAGGCGTTTCGACCCAGGTAACTCGCCCACAGCAGCACGGGCAAACGGGTCCCGAGCGGTGTCACCACCACGACTGCCCGACCACTGTCGCGAGCATGTTCGATCCACGCGGCTGTGCCCGCAGGGCAAACCACCTCGACCGTGCCGTCGGCAGCCCGACCCGATGCAATCGAATCGATCACATCGGTTCCGCCAGCCTCAGCAATCGCCACCGACTCAGCAATATCGGCCGTACGGTCGTCTTCCAAAAGCTGGGCGAACTCCCAACCAGCATCGATTGGCTCGAGCGCATGAATCATCCGCGCCGCTAGCGCCAACAAACCAGGAGAGTCCGGCTGGCGCACGATCAACTGCCTCACCGCAACAAGCAACGCCTGTGGGTTACGGGCAAACGCAGCAAGCGCCGGAACCGACTCAGCTACAAGGATACGATCCGGAGCCGAACCAGCACGAGCAACGTATCGAAGTCGTTCGATTGGGTGCACAAAACCGACGATACAGGGCTAACGACTGGACATGGGTGCGACTAGTCGGAGGATCCGCTACCGTTTCCGCCGTGGCAACGCTTGATGGTGATCCGGATCTCAACCCGCTCAACGGCGAACCTCGCCCGTTCTCTGACTGGTTGACAACCTTCCCGATGCTCGTTGGAGCAATCGACCCTTACACCCACGAGAGCTCGTGGCTTCTCGACACGGTAAAGCGCATCTTCCACCACTATTCCGACGCTGGTGTCCGCGTGGCGTGGCTCGCAACCGGCCCCGCCGACGGCGTGTCTGCATTCCTCGGCCCCTACGCCGAAGAGTTCTTGACCTTCACCGACCCCGACCGCACCGCGGTCAAGGCGCTCGGCCTCACCACGCTTCCTGCACTCACACTGGTCCGCCAAGACGGCACGATCTCGGCATCAGCTGAAGGTTGGGACCCCATTGGATGGCGCACGGTTTCTGAAACCCTCGCCGAACAGACAGGCTGGACTCCGCTGTCGGTTCCTGGCCCAAAGGATCCCGCTCCGTACTCCGGAACGCCGGTTTAAACCTCAGCTAGGCGTTACCCGCAAGCAGTAACGCGGACAATATCGGCGGTTGGGTAGAAGATTTCCCGGCCGCTCCGTTGCTGAGCCCACGCTTCGAGCGCATTGGCATACTCGTCGAGTTCGTCGGCGGTATCGGCCAAGATATGGCTCCGTACACACGTGCCAGCAGCGGTACGCCAGGCAACGAAGGAATCGCCTCCCCAGCCGTCGGCAAATTCCAGGGCATCTTGGCGATCAAACGAATCGGTGAGCACCGCAGCCCATCCCGCTTCGCCCCACACACCAGACGCAAAGATCGCTTCGTCAGCTGGCGGGGCGGGAACGTCAGCATCAGCTGGAGCCCCTCGAAGATACGCCTCGACGTCAAGAATGAGCTCTGAGGTTGCTGGCGGGTCAACAAACGCAGCATCTATGGCCCCCTGGCCTTCAGCCCACAACGCTTCGGCAAAACTCTCGCCGTACCGGTATCTACCGAATTGCAGCTCGAGGAACGACGGCGTGAACTCCGACAGCGAGACGGTCCGAGGCAACGCCTGACGGGCATTGTTCTCCTCGGCGACCTCCGCAGCGGTAAAACCGTCCCGATATCGACCTTCGATTACTCGCGCCGACCCTTCGGCGAGTGCCGAGAACGTCCAATCGATTTCGTCGGTCCGGGTGTCGTACTCCGCGCGATCGAGGTCAAAGACCTGATCTTCGAGCGCGTGCACCAACTCGTGCACAAGGACCGTCCTTGTGAACGCACTGATCTCCCCGGAACGAAGCTTGATGTTCCCGGTGCTCGGATCGTAGAAACCAATCACGCCAGCGTCGCCGAAACGAGTCCAGATTTCCTCGAGGGTTCGATCGCCGTCGATCACACCCATCGCCCGGTAAATGTCGGTGAAGTTGACGTAATCATCTCGATACGTGGCCGCATCTTCGGCAATGACCTCGCTCCACGCTGCACCAAAGGCGTCGCTGTCCAGCAATTCAATCTCGGGACGGCTCGTAAACGTGTGACCCCGTTCGTCCTCGACAAAACCGATGAGTTCGGTCGTCAACCGAGCCAGTGGCGTGTCGGGGATTGGTTCGTTTTTCGTCGAGGCATCCGACTCATCGGTGGGGGCAACATCAGCCGCTGGCGTGTCGTTGGTTGCGTCGCTGTTGGTTGCCTCACCGTTGTCATCGGTGGAGCCGCCGGTCTCTTCAGCGGCATTGGCATCAAACGCAATAGCGCCCGGAGCATCGTCGCCGTCGGTCTCCGTTCGGGCCTCCCCCGCCGTCTCACCTGCAGCCGACCCTTCAGCGCTGGCGCCTTCGGATGGTTCAACGAGAACTCGCCCAGCACTTTCAGGGGTGGACGTCTCGTTTGATCCCGAGCAGCCAGAAGCCACCAGGATCAGCAAAGCTGAGGCGAACGCTGAAAGGACGGCGCGGACACGCATGAAAGGAGTATCGGCCAATCCGGAGAAAACCTTTGCCCCGGGACGCCTACACTGATTTTCATGAGTGATCTGACACCTGAACCAACGAACCCAGAAGCGCCCGTAGAAGCGGTGCCCGAAGGTGCCGTAATCACCGACGCTGCCAAGCTGATTCGTCTTGGCACGATGACCCAGTCCCTCATGACCGAAGCACGCGAAGCCCCCCTCGACGACGCTGGCCGTGCACTACTCGCCAAGATCCATAGCGAAACCATGGAAGCGCTCGAAGACACGATGAGCGACGATCTCCTCGACGAGCTCCGCGAGTTCCAGATCTGTGTCGACTGTGGCGACTCTCCCCCTTCCGATGGCGAACTCCGTATTGCCCAAGCTCAGCTCGTTGGCTGGCTCCAAGGTCTTCACCAGGGTTTCCAGGCAATGGCGATGGCTCAGCAGGCAGCGGCCATGCAGCAGCTCCAACAGCTCCAAGCTCGTGCTGGCGGCGCCCCACAGGGCCTCCCCGCAGGTGCTGTACCAGGAGCAACCCCCGAAGCAATCGACGCAGCCAGCCGGCCAGGCACGTACCTGTAGCTTCCAGCGGTCGCAATCTCGTTCTGTTGCGATCCGAGCAGTAGCGGGCCCTCACCCGTAGCGGCACCCGTCACGGGGTCGCGTCTCATCTTCATCTTCGCTCGTCACGGGGTCGCGTCTCATCTTCATCTTCGCTCATCGCGAACCCAGTGAAATCAACACTTCGCGTGCCGTCTTGACGCTCTCCCCTGCCGCTCTGGCCCAATATTGGCCGGCGGAAAGTCGCCAATTATCAACGACGAGGAAGAAGCCAG